>QEPC01003457.1:5002814-5015094 GCA_003113815.1 Sphenodon punctatus | reverse complement strand
CGCTGCTCTGCTGCGCTCTCCACGAGAGTCCAGTGGAGTGAGTCGTGACTGGCTCCTGCGCGCACAACCTAGTTGTGAGAATGTTGGGAGCCATCTCGAAGAACCTTCTTTACAAGGTAGCAACCTTCTGATCAGCACATGGGCAGGAGCTGTTTGTAAACAAACAGCCTTATCTCCCAGCCCGATCGCTGTCCCCCGCTACTAGGAGGGAGAGTCAGGTAAGCCCTCCCTGCCCCCCAACCCAACCCAACTCGACAGGGGTCAGGACCAACAATTTTTTTTGTTTTTTGTTAAGAATAATTTTTAAAAAGACAGTGTGACCGGCCCACCCCTCCCGGTGCGTTCAATGGCCAATCCGCCCCTGTTCAAACAGGTCAGGGACCCCGATAATTCAGCTAAATAGTCCAAAGTCCCTACACTCTATGATTCTATTGGCTGTGGCTTTCATTGCCAACACCTCCACAGATGTCCTAGCCTGGGAGGCCAGAGTCATTTCTAGCAGCATGGCAAACAGGCGAAGATTTTGGCTACATTTTTGGGGAGGCAACTCTCATGCAAAAAACCTACTAGTTTCATGAGCATACCAGGGCAGTAAACTATTGGGGGTTTGCCTGGACAAGGTGCTGCTAGCTGATGCATCTGACAAAACAAAGAAACAAACTCTTAACCCCAAATGTTTTTCTTGACCCTACAATAGATCCTCTTATTTCAGCTCCTCTTCCAGAAGAGGATACCAGTCTGCACAGAATCGAGACAAGAAATGGAAACAGTGCTGGCAGAAACAACGCAGATTCCAGGGTCAACAGCATTCCCATCAAGCTCCCTGTCCATCTTCATGAAGCCCGAGGTATGACTATGCACGCCTGATTACTGTGGACAACTCACCTGTCCGAGGACAACTTCAACTATTTGCAGAAAGGTGGGTGAGCACAACTTTAGACACGTGGTCAGGGAAACAGTATCACTATTATTATTATTTTATTTTATTTATTTATTATTTATACATTTTTACCCCACCCCTTTTGCCTCAGGCAGCTCGGGGTGGCTCACAACATAAAAACCATAAAAATACAATATTAAGATGCAATATAAACAATATAAATAATAATATAAAAATGATCAAAACAGTGTGCAACCAAAAAGACAAAACCCACCCACCAACCAGCCTTCAACCCTGTACCCCCACTAAATGCCTAACAGAAGAGCCAGGTCTAACACTGGCAGTGAGGTTTGGCAAGGAGGTTTGGGTTGAGGTGGACTCCCATCGGGAGTGAGTTACGCAGCGCCAGAGTGGGTGCCGAGAACGCCTGCCTGTCGGTCCCAACCCATCTATAGCATGGAACCTCCAGGAAGGCTCTCCCCCGATGACCGCAGGAGCCACCCAGGGGCCCAGGAAGTGAGGCAATCCCTTAGATAGCTAGGGCCCAGGCCATTAAAGGCTTTATATGTCAATACCAGCACCTTGAATTGGGCCCAGAAGATTAAAGGCAACCCGAAGCACTGGTGTAATGGGCTCCCAGTGGCCCATCCCCGTAAGAAGACAGGCCGCAGCATTCTGCACCAGCTGTAGCTTTCGAACCCGTCTCCATGAGCAGCCCCACATAGAGTGTATTACAGTAATCCAGCCTTAAGGTGACAAATGCATGGATGACAGTGGCCAGGTCAGAGTCCGAGATATAAGGGTGGAGCCACCTCACCAGGTGTAGCTGGTGGAAAGTACTCATGGCCACAGCTGACACCTGGAGATCCAGACACAGCTGGGGATCCATGAGTACTCCCAAGCTCCACACCTAAGATGCCAACCCAAGGCGAATCCCATCAATGACAAGTAACACACACACACACACACACCGATCTCTGTACCTGCCAATGAGTATCACCTCTATCTTGTCAGGATTCAGTTTCAGTTGGCTAGACCTCATCCAGTCCACCACAGTCACCAAACACTGGGAAAGCACCAAGACTGCAGAGCCTGCCTGGGGCAGTTGAAAAGGAGAGGTACGTTGATGACAACGGACACCCCCCCCAATCTACGTCAACCTCCCCCAGCAGCTGCATATACACATTGAACAAAAGGGGGGGACAGAATGGATCCCTGCGGGATCCCACACAGGAGGACCTTGGGAGAAGGTGTACTATCTCCCAAGACTACCCATTGTGATCTATCCACTAGGAAGGAACAAAACCACTGCAAAACTGTTCCATCCACTCCAGCAAGGTCCCGCAGATGAGTCACCAGCACCTCATAGTTCACTGTATCAAATGCCACTTTGAGATCAAGCAGAACCAGCAGAGTTGAATGATTCGTATCCAGTTCCACTCGCAGGTCGTTGACCAAGGCCACAAGCCCAGTCTCCGTGCCATAACCCGGATGAAAACCAGACTGCAAAGGATCTAGAAAACGGATACGATCTAGATGCGCCTGCAACTGCTGAGTCACCACCCTTTCACTAACCTTCCCTAAAGAGGCCGATATCTCACCGGGGAGTCAATGTCCAAAGATGGTTTCTTGAGAAGGGGCCGGACCACAGCCCCCTTAAGGGACTCTGGCAACCTCCCCTCCCCCAAGGAAGCGTTGCTGGCAGGGGTGATCAACAGCCTCACCGCCAGGATGGGCAAGGGTCCAGTTCACATGTTGTGGCTCTAACAGATCCAAGCACATCCCACGCCTCAGCAGGTGTCGCCAATTGGAATTGATCCAATAAACACTGACCAGACAGGGCATTTCTAACCTCTGGCTCTGCCACTGTCTCCAAAAGGTGGAGTCAAAGTCATGTAGAGCAAGGGTACCCATTAGAATTACACAGACACCCTTCAGAACTTTTCATTGTTTTCCTGGTATCAAAGGGTACGGGAAAAAATGGAGGAGATGACTAAATTGATTATACCATATAAACCGGAGGTGGCTCTGTTGGGCCTGTTTCCAGCGGTGGGGGCACTGCAGAGACACCGGGAATCCTGCTCGGTGTTTATCCAAGCAGCAAAGAAGGTCATCGCCCTGCATTGGAACGACACTAAACAACTGTCGGTAGGAGAGTGGATGAATAGATTATGGTACCATCTTACTATGGAGAAGATAGCAGCGAACCTAATGGACAAAAAAGAATCCTATGCAGCAAAATGGTTCCCCTGTGTGTGTTATGACAAAATCGAATCTACCAGAAGATCAAAGAGCATACCTATTTGATTACTATGTATAACTAAAATACTTACCTGAACCCAAAGAAAGATTACCACTAGAAATAATATTTGTAACCACAGTTGAATGTTTATTAGTTTGTTTATAATGTTATTTAAAATAAAAGAATTTTTTTTTTAAAAAAAGAACAGAGTGAAAGACAGCGCCATGTCACCAGAGAGAGACCGATTGTACAGGATAGGAGCAATAGAAGCAGAGGAGGAGAGGGGATCCGTGCTCTACTCCATTCTATTCTTGGTACCCAAGAAGTCAGGAGAATGGAGGGCAGTTCTAGACCTGAAAAAAGTCAACCACTTCATAAGGGTCGTAAAGTTTCACATGGAGACTCTCCAGTCCATTTGCGTGGCCATAGAGCAGGAAGACTAGTTAGCCTCTCTCAATTTGAAAGAGGCATATCTTCATGTTCCGATCAGACTACATTTTCAGAAATGGCTACACTTCTGCTATGCTCAATGGCATTAGCAGTATTGTGGTCTGCCCTTTGGCCTCGCCTCCTCAGGACATTCACAAAGGTACTGATTCCCCTGATTGCCAGCCTCTGCTTGGAGAGGATCTGTATACATCCATACTTAGACAAACTTTTGGTGAGATCGGCATCTCAAACCAAAGTCCTGAGGAATCTAGAACTATGTCATACCTGGGAAAACACAAGTTGATCATAAACACTTCAAGAGCCATCTGATCCCCTCTCAGAGAATAGAGCATCTAGGACTGATATTAGACACCCAGCTTAACAGGCTCTTTATTCCTGCTTAGCGACAACAGAAAATCTACCAGCAAATAGCCAAAACTCTCCTGAAACAATTCTCCATCTCAAGGCTGAAAGATCTAGTGAGCTTACAAGGACTGATGGTGACGTGCATTCAGCACGTATAGTGGGTGAAATTTCATATAAGACCACTTCAAACCCTTCTAAAACTCTTTCAGGAACAACCGATTCAGTGGCACAACCCCCAGGTAGAAGTACCTACTTGCATAAAACAGTCCCTGGAGCAGTGGGCAGCACAGGACCAATTCCAGGAAGGAGTTCCACTGTTGGAGCCAGACAGATTCGTTCTCACAACAGACCCAAATCTGTTCAGGTGGGGGGTGCATTTGAGGCAGTTCTCTGTACAGAGGACTTGGTCAGAAAATAAAATAAGGCAAAGTATAAATTGGCTGGAATTCAGGGCAGTCCACCTGGCCCTACTGCACTTCACCTTATTTGCTTCAAACCAAGGTGAGGGGGAAACACCTGGTGTTCACAGACAACAGTTCTTTTTTACAAGAAATCTTGTGAGATATGTAGGGTCTTTGAAGACAGGTTGTTTTCTGCCCATTACAGAAGTTTCATGGCTTCCCTGAATTCCAAAGCTGTGGGGCAGCCACAGAGAATACCTCAGGCTCTCTGTGGGCCCAAGTCATACGAATCTGGGTCAGTGATGAAACCCCCAAGAGGGCACCCTCAGAATATCTTAAGGGTCATGAAGGGACATAAGGGGAAAAGAAAATTGGTTACCTACCTTTGGTGAATTCTTTTCTCTCCTGCTATCCAAGTACACCTCCTCTTGGGTAGGTCTGCTGTTGACCACCAGGAGGCAGAGGTGATGGGGTTTGGGGGGTTTTTTGCACATGCTCAGCAGAGCTATTCTCACTCTCCAGTCTGTCCCCAAGCCAAAGAGCCCGGTCTTTTAACTATACGTGAAATAACTTGTAACAGACATTAGGTAGTCTCGACCCGCTGAAAACAAAAATCGTCAACCTATTCTGTCTAACTAGAACCTTCTAAGAGAAAACCTATGAAAAGAGATGGAAATCCCACTCCCTGCATTTTTCTGCTGTTTGGCAGGGAGGGTTGGAGGAGTACTCGGATAGCAGGAGATAAAAGAATTCACCAGAGGTAGGTAACCAATTCTCTTTTCTCCTGCTTCCTCGTACTCCTCCTCTTGGGAAGTACCCAAGCAATCCTCAGAAAAACTAAGGGTGGGTGCAAACAGCACTGGGAGTGTCCAGTACCGCCTGCAGCACCCTTCTGCCAAAGGCCGCTCCTGCTGATTGATACTTATCTATTTTATAATGCTTTACAAATGTATGTAGTGAAGCCCAAGTGACTGCCTTACAACTCTCCTCATACGAGGCCCTAGCTTTAAAAGCATAGGAGGTGGCCACACTTCTCACGGAATGAGCCCATATTTGCAGGGGAGGAATTTTCCTCTTCACCCTATAGGCCTCCACGAGCCCCTGCTTTACCCATTTGAAATTAAAGTTTTTGAGGCCTTTAAACCTCTGTAGCCCATTCTAATATTGACAAAGAGGGCCGCTGACCTCCTAAAGCCCTGGGTTCTGTCCAGGTAGATCCTAAGAGCTCGTCTGACATCGAGCTTATGCCAAACCTTCTCCCTAGGATGCTTTGGTCTCGGGCAGAATGATGGCAAAACTATTTCCTGGGTCTTTTGAAAATTCTTGTTCACCTTGGGAAGGAAATCTTGATCTAACCTCAAGGTTACCTATTCTTGTTGGAAGGAAATAAAATTCTCCTCTACCGATAGTGCCCCCAACTCTGACACTCTCCTCGCTGAAGTCACTGCCACTAGGAAGGAAACCTTCAGCGACAGAAAATATAACGACACCTGTCTAAGAGGTTCAAAAGGAGGTTTGGTCATAGCATCCAACACTAGATTTAGGTACCATGATGGGCATTTATGCATAACCGGGGTGAGATCAGCCTGGCTGCTCTCAAAAACCTCCTTACGTGTTTGTGTGCTGAAACCGCCCTATTTGTTGTTGCTGAAAGGACGGAGTCTAAGGCCGCTGCCTGTCTGGCTAAAGTATTGGGTTTTAACCCCTTGTCCAATCCCTGCTGTAAAAAGTCTAACACCTGTGGAACCCCCGCCCTACATGGATCTTGCTCGTTAGCGGCTGACCACAGGGCGAAAGTCCTCCAGGTAGCCTTGTAAGATCTTCTGGTGGCCGCTTTTCGGGATCGCTGGATGGTAGTTAGTACTGCCTCTGAGTATCCCTTCTTTCTTAACGCTGTGCGTTCAATCTCCAAGCTGTCAGTCTGAGGTTGTGTATGGAATCGCAGAACACTGGGCCCTGTGACAGCAGGTTGAACTGAAGAGGCAGTTTCATGTACTGTGATCGACTCAGCTCTATTAACTCCGAAAACCAAGGCCTTCTTGGCCACCATGGAGTTATCAGGATTAGAAGAGCTTGCTCCTTGATCACTTTCGCTATTGTTCTTGCGATACGGGGGAACGGAGGGAAAGCATATACTAGCTGCTTGGGCCATGGTTGGTTGAGTGCACCCATGGCCTCCGCCTGCCTGCATTGGCTCTTTGCCATGAACCTGGGTACCTGGGTGTTTTCTTTCATCGCAAAAAGATTGATCTGAGGGGAGGCCGAATCGGTGAACTATTGTCTGGAACACACACACCCTGTCAAGGCTCCAGTTGTGTGGATCTAGGGTTGTGTGACTCAACCAGTCCGCCCGTGTGTTGTCAAGACCCTTTATGTGCAGAGCTTTCAAGGATGCTATCTTTGTCTTGGCCCACCTGAAAAGCTTCGTGGCTTCCTGATGTAGAGCTGGGGCCCTGGACCCCCCCCCCCCCTGGTGATTGACATAAGCCTTCACCGTTACGTTGTCTGTGTAAACCAGAATGTGCGGGCTTGAGAACGTTGGGTGTAACCTCTGCAGGGCTAAATGCCCTGCAGAGCTCCAGGAAATTGTTTTTTCAATTGATTGATTTTTCAATTGATTTTTCACCTTGAGCTCCAGGAAATTGATTTTTCGCCTCACATCCCTTGTTGACCAGACCCCCTGCATCGATGTTGCTCCCGAGTGGGCTCCCCACCCTCTTAGACTGGTGTCCGTGGTTATTACTGACCTTGTTGTTGGTTCCGTTAGAGGAGTTCCGTCTCGGAAAGCTGCCGGCCCTAACCACCAGGACATTGAGATGTTTAGTTGTCTTGGAATGGGGATCCACGGATTGAGCCCTAATGCAAGCTCTCATTGAAAAGGTCTTAGCTGCCTCTGTAAGGGACGAAGGTGGAAGCGACCCAGGTCACCTGACCTATACAGGAGATGAGGAGTCCCAGCAACTTTGACAAAATCTTTAGCCGCATGCAGTTGCAGTGTCGTTGGAGTCTGACCAGAGCCTGTATCTTTTGCTGTCTTACCGGTGGAACCATCGCGAGATCTAAGGCTGTATCAAATATGACCCCCAGGTGCTCCAATCTGTGGCAGGGAAGAAGGTGGATTTTGCCCTTGTTGATAAGAAAACCATGTTGTTGTAAGTACTGCATCGACCTCTTCAGGTCTGCCAATGTCTTGTTGCACGATCCTGCCCTGATCAACAGGTCGTCTAAGTATGGGTATATGTGTATCCCCACGCTTCTCAGGTTGGCTACGAGGGGGATCAAGATCTTTGTAAACGTCCGAGGTGCCGATGATAGTCCGAAAGGCAACGCCCTGAATTGCCTGTGGACTCCCTTGTAGGCAAATCTGAGCCACCTCCTGTGTGGACTCCAAATGGGGACATGCAGATATGCCTCCATTAGGTCTAGGGAAACATCCAGTCCCCCTTCCTGAGGCTACGGGCTATGGGTGCTGTTGTTTCCATTTTGAACTTTTACCTCTTGACATGCTTGTTGAGGGCCTTCAGATCTAGGCCTGCCCTCCATTTCCCTGATTTTTTCTTCACTAGGAAAAGTATGGAGACAGAGGAGCCAGCAGGGTTCAGGTCTATCGCCTCTATCTACACTCTATCTACACTCTATCTACACCCAGTCCACCAGAGACTCTCCTAACTGGTTTCCCTACAGAGGAAGGGGAGCTAGATTCGGGAGGTTCGACAGACGTAGAGCAAGGGGCTCCTCTTCTTTTCAGCAGAAACCAGAGGTATGACTATGCCACAGATACAAGGGTGGGGGGCAGGCTCCAGCAATTCCACCAGGTCTGGGGAAATTCAGTCTCAGACACTTGGGTGCGGTCCTGCATAACCAGAGGTTACGTAATAGAATTTTAGAGCAACCCAAGACAAAGATTCCTACCCTCACCAATATAAAAAAATATAGAAAAGGACAGGGCTATGACAAACGAGATAGAGATTGAGAGAAATACAGGCAATAGAGATGTCATAGCCCTGTCCTCTTCTATATTTTTTTATATTGATCTTTGGGATAACAATCCCCTTCTGTGGGGAACACCGTTTGTCTGGCTAAGGAGGCCGCAGCAGCATCCACCTTAGGATTTTTGAACAGATGGGATTTTTTACGGGAGGAGTATAAGGAATCCTGAGTTTTGTTCATTTTATATGATTTGTCAGGCTGTCTCCATTCCTCTAAAACCAGCCTTTCAAACGTCTTGTCTAAAGGTAGTCCCTGATCTTTTCCTCATGAAGAAGGCATGTATTCCCTGGTCTCCTCCTCTTGAGAATCCGAGGATACATCTTTTTCCTGTTTTTCTTTAAATTGTAGTGTCTTAATTATTTGGCCCATAATTTAATCTCTGTACTGGATAGCAAACTGCCTATCCTTATCTCTGGGATCAGTCGGGGTTTCCACATACTCCCCCTCCTCTAGCTCAGAATTATCTTGGTCTGACTCTGAGGCTGAATCTGACCCCAGCGGCGAGCTGGTCAGATCCCTGTGTCTGTCAGACTGCTCCTCAGGAGAGCTGTTCTCAGAACTGTGAGGGGGACTCCACAGGGAGGGCCTTAGTGCCCTCTGTTGGGGCCTTTCTCTTGGGCTTTCCCGCCTTTTTACTCCCCGTCTTGTGGATCCTATTACTGGGCCTAGCTGAGGCTGAGGCAGCTGCCTGTTCCTCAGGCGCGCTCTCCTCCGATCTGCGGGGGAATTCCCTGGTATGAACTCTCTTGCCCCCTAGAAATGGTTTTTTGGCGGCTGCCCCTGCTTTTAGAGAGACTGGTTTGTGCCCCCTCTTGTTGGGCCTCGCTGAGGAGGAGGAGGCCCTTTTCCTTTTTTCCCCTGACTTTTTAGTTTGTTTATTCAAGAACTCGAATATCCTGCCCATGGAGACAGCCAAGAATTCCATGGATACTTGCGATTGTGGCTGCTCTGGCAGATTTCCCGCCTCCTCAGAACTCCCCGTGGGAGGAACGGGGGAGAGTCCTGGTTTGCGACATCTTTGTTATTATCTCGCTAGCAGGGCCCAGCTGCGCTGTCCCTGAGGGTGGAAACGGAACCCAGCCGCACTGTCTCCGTATAGAGGGTGGGGGGAGCGCCTGCTGCAGCAAGTTCCTAGAGTGAAAACTGCGCGCTCGGCTTCCCCCGCCCCTAAGTGGAACCAAGGAGCTGGCTGGGAGAGGGATCTACCCTGTGAGAACCTGAGACAGCATCCCGGCTCGCCTCCCTTAAATGCCCCACTTGAGAGCATTTGCCCTTTTTAAACAGTCACCTCTTTTTTTGTTCTTTTTTTTTTTTTAGGAGGTGCGGAGCGTGGCAAAGCGCGTCCCGGTGGTCTGAAGGCAGACAACGGACTGGAGAGTGAGGATAGCTCTGCTGAGCATGTGCAAAAAAAATCCCCCAAAAAACATCACATCTGCCTCCTGGTGGTCAACAGCAGACCTACCCAAGAGGAGGAGTACGAGGAAGCAGGAGGAGAAAGACGATCCTTCAGATATGTAGGGCCCAAGCCATTTATTTTATTGTTTTATTTTCCTAGATTTCTAGGCCGCCCCCTCCTGTAGCTCAGGGCGGCTACAACATTTTAAAAACATAAAAATATAGGCCAACATCAATAAAAACAAAATACAAATAACAATATAAAAACCACAATAAAATACCCCGACAGTGGAGCTGAAACACCCCCTCCCCCTTCCCAACCCATTCCTTGCCAAAAGCCCGGCAGAACAACCGGGTCTTACGGTGTCTACAGAAAGAGGGAATGTCCGGGGCCAGGGAAGGTTAGGGCTTTAAGGAAGTCTGGGTCTGAGGGAAGGTTAGGGCTTTAAAGTTCAAAACCAGCACCTTGAATTGTGTCTCAAATACTATAGCCAGCCAGTGCAGACTCTTGAGCACTGGTGTAATGTGCTCTCAGCAAGCCACCCCCATCAAGAGGCAGGATGCCACTTGCTGCACCCACCCACCCCCAAACAGTCTTCAAGGGCAAATAATATGTCAATTTGGGGTACCCATTATGAACCTATTTGCCTTGAGTCAGAATGCAAAAATCCCCAGATTCATGGCAAGGTACACCCAATAAGGCAGTGGCATGCGATGTTGTACAACTGACCTGACCTTGGAGGCCTTCCCTCCATTTCCCCTAATAGGGCAGACAATCGAACTACAGGTAGAGAGAGAGCATCCCTGATATTAGTAACACCTTACTGGTCCAGGAGGCCTTGGTTCTCCAGCCTCTGAGAGCTCAGTGTGACCCCTCCTTGGCACCTTCCAATGCTTTTAGATCTTCTGTCTTCGAGGCCAATACAATATGAGAGCACAAAACTTCTTAAACTGACAGGTTGGAGGTTGAGTTTGCATGGGGTAGTCTCTGAGTCCTTAATACCCTGATGTCCTCTCGCCACCAGTCCATGAGTAGTCTGTACAAGCGAACCTGGAAAGTTTTTTATGAATGGTATTTGTCTAATTCCATATCACCCCAATCTGCAGGAGTTCCAGCTGCCTACGAATTTCTACAATAGAATTTCTACAATTTCTAAAGGCATGAAACCCAACACTTTGGCCAGACAAGTAGTGGCTTTGAACAGTGTGCTTACTTTGTTCTTGTTATTGAGAATTCCAGCCCATCCAAATGTCCAACCATTTTTAGAGCAACAAGATTGCTCTCTCCTCCAGTCATTCATCATTTTCCTTTGCAGAATTTGAATGTTGTCCTAAAAGCTCTTATCAAACCACCTTTTGAACCATTGCTGGAGATTTCCCTATATTTCTTGTCTATTAAAGTGTGTTTTTTTAGTTGCCATAAAGTCTGCTAGAAGAGTTTCAGAGTTAGGGGCAATGTGTGTGGACCCTGTTTTTTGTATATTTAAAGAAGAATAGCTCATGTTAAGACTAGATCCAGCCTTTATTCCGAAGGTTAATTCATGGTTCCATAGAGCACAGGAAATAGTTTTACCCTCTTTCTGCCCTAAGCCAGTGCATTCCAGAGAGAAACTAGCATTGTTTTGATGTGTGTTAGAGCTGTGAAAATTACATTGAAAGAACTGCAACATTCAGATATTCTCTGGTGTTATTTATTTCTTATAACCCTGCTAGGTGGGGCAAGAAGGCCTCCAAACCTGTTATATCAAACTGGATTTCTTTCTGCATTACTAATGCATACAGAGCAGCAAACTTAATACCTCCACAGGGAATTTTGGCTCACTCTGTCAGGAGAGCTGCTACATCTGCAGCATTTCGTTCCTGTGCTTCGTATGAAGAAATCGTTAGAGCTGCCACGTGGACTTCTATCCATACGTTCCCTAGACATTACAAAGTTCACATTCAAGACTCTGCAGATGCTGCCTTTGGTAGAAGGGTCCTGGAGGAGGTGCTGCATTATGATTGGTAAGCCCTCCCATACTCTATTGAGAGATGGCTTGGGTACATCTCCAGTGTAAGGACTGCTGTCCAGGAGAATCTGAGGAGAAAGGAAAATGGGTACTTCTGAATTTTCCTTCTCCATAGATATCCTGGACAGCAAACCTGCCCTCCCTGAATCATGCAATTTGGATGAGACTTCCTTAGGAGGTGCTTACCAAGTTACAGGGAGTATACTAACTCCTGATGGATTCTTAAGCCTGAGGGTATCTGTCTGCACAGGACTAGAATACGGCTGGAACAAGAATCCCTTTTCACAAGATTTAGTGCTGGGGACTGAGATCTCGCTGAGATCAGGGCCGGCCCTAGAGTTTCTGGGGCCATGTGCGAAGTCTTGATGCGGGGCCTAATTTGCATAATTAGTAGCGTTGGGACCCCGTGGTAAATACCGGATACCGGATTTACCGGTTTCCGGTTCTCAAAGAACCGGATTCCCGGATTAAATCCGGTATACCGGTACCGGTTTTATTTCATTGAGTTCAATGGGGCACTGTGTCCCCATTGAAATCAATGAAATAAATACAATTAATTCCTCCCCCC
>QEPC01003457.1:4965582-4992678 GCA_003113815.1 Sphenodon punctatus | reverse complement strand
ATTTTCTCAAGGGAGGCAGGTGGGAAGGAGGACGGGAGATAGGTGCGGGGAGGAGGGCGCAGGGAGGGGAGTTGTAGGGGGAGAGGACTTGGAAGTGATTTCCAGGCGGATCTTGTCAATAGAGGTGAAAAAGAGAGCAAGATCCTGAGCAGAAGAGTGAGGAGGAGGACAGGGGGTCTTGAGAAGGGAGTCAAAGGTGGAAAAGAGGCAGCGAGGGTCCCAGGAGCAGGATTCAATGTGTGAGGCACAGTACGGCTGTCTAGCGAGGGAGATAGCAGAGTTGAGAGATGAGAGACAGAATTTGAAGTGGAGGAAGTCAGCGCGGTAGTGGGATTTGCGCCAGAGGCGTTCCCCAGCTCGGGTGCAGGAGCGGAGATGGCGAATGGTGGGGGTTTGCCAGGCGAGAGGAGAGGGGGGCAAGGCAGTCAAGGGTGGAGGCGAGAGAGGAGTTGAAGGTGGAGATGGCAGAGTTGGGGGAGGATGAGGAGAAGACTGAGGGGAGAAGAGGAGAGAGGGAGGAGGCAAAGTCCTGGGTCACAATGGTCTGCAGATCGCGGAAAGGGTGGGAAGATGGGGGAGCAGTGGGAGAGGTTGAAGGAGGCAAGGAAATGGTCAGATATGGGATGGGGCACGAAGGACAGATCAGAGACAGAACAATTCCTGGAGAACCCGAGATCAAGAGAGTGACCATCAGTGTGGGTGGGGGAGCTAGTCCAAAGGTGGAGATTAAAGGAAGAGGCTAAGAAGAGGAAGCAGGCGATGCAAGGCTGAGAGGGTGCGTCAACATGAATATTGAAGTCGCCAAGGATGAGCGTGGGGATGTCATCAGAGATTAATAGGGTGAGCCAGGACTCGAACTTGGAGAGAAAAGAGGAGAGGGAGCCGGGGGGGCGGTAGATGAAAGCAGCACGGAGGTGGAGAGGGGAGTAGAGGCATATGGAGTGAGCCTCAAAGGAGGGGAAGGAGAGATAGGGGGAGGGGTTGGAACTGGCACGAAGAGGCCAGGAGGAGGCCTACGCTACCACCCTGGCCTACGGAGCGGGGCTGGTGGGAGAAGGAGAGACCTCCGAAGGAGGGGTGACAGAGTCGGTGAGGAAGATCCAGGTTTCAGTAAGGGTGAGAAGATGAAAGGAGTGAGAGAAGAAAAGGTCATGGATATAGGGGGCCTTATTAACAGAGGAGCGACAGTTCCAGAGGGAGCAGGAGAATGGGAGTTGATCAGGGGGAAGACAGGGAATGGGGATAAGATATGGGGAAGGGGAGCGATGGGATCTGCGGGACAGGCTTAGTGGGGGGCAGGAGGAGAGGGGAAAGGAGTAGGGGGAGAAGCAGGTGAGAGGGAAGAGGGAGAGGTGAGAGAGGGAGTGGGAGCGGAAGACAGGCATCACGGTGGATTGGTTACAGAAGGGAGGAGCTGGGATGCATCTTGCAGTTGTGCTGGTTGCTGTCTCTGTCTGCCAACGTCTCTTCACCGTTTGGCTGCACCCTTCAACCACCGCCCAGAGGGCACTGTCCTCAGGACAGCCCCTTGCTTATGGAGATCAGCTTACCTGCGGGGGAGGGTGACAGCAACATAGTGATGAGCTGTAGATGATTCCAGCAGCATGGAAAGCCCCAATCCCCCCAGCACAGCTCTGCCCTCAGGACAGCCCCTTGCTTATGAGGATCAGCTTACCTGCGGGGGAGGGTTTTAGCAATAAGACATTCAGGGTATTTGTCAGATATTTGGGATCCGTGTGTATACTCAGAAGCCCCAATTCACTGGTGATCTCTGGTTGTTTTATGTTTCTCTAGCAGCACAAAGCTGCTGTAATTCCTCATAAATGCAGTGACCCTGGGAGAATTTCCCCCTACAAGGGGAAATCTTCTGATGATGCAAGGCTTTCTTAGCTATTCCAGAGGGGTGGGCCAAAGCTATTATTAGCCCCATTTATTAAAAAAAGGGGGGTTAAGATCCAGCCCTGTAAATTATAGACAAATTAGTCTTTTGAGTGTCATAAGTAAAATATATGCTAAGTTTCTCCTGCGTAGGCTAGTGAAATGGATTGAACAAGAAGAAAATTTGCATCCTGAGCAGGCGGGCTTCCAGAGGGGAAGATCAACGATAGAACAGTGTTTTGTGCTTGCCCATCTAATAGAAAAGTATAAAAGTCAGAATGGGAAGGTTTTTGCAGCTTTCTTGGACCTCTCTACGGCCTTTGATTCTGTAAATAGAAGGCTTCTGTGGAAGAAGCTTAGAACTATATCTATAGATGGAAGATTGCTGCATCTCATTCAGGGACTCTATAAAGACACAAGGCTGGTAGTTAAACTTGATAGGGAAGGGCACTTAACAGAGGAGATTAGGGTAGAGATGGGGGTAAGGCAAGGCTGTGTCCTGGCTTCCACGCTATTCAATGTATACATTAATGATGTAATACCTAGACTGACCCAGAGAGACGTCTTTCCTCCCAAATTAGCCACCAAAGAAGTCGGAGCATTACTTTTTGCAGATGACTTGGCTATTATTTCCCAAACCTGAGTAGGGTTGATTGGGCAGCTAAGAGTCTTCTCTGGGTATTGCTCCAAGAATAAGCTGAATATCAACTACGAGAAATCTAAGATTATGGTTTTCTCAGGTTCCAGGAAGATTTTTCCTTGGGCAGTTGAGGATCATCATCTCCAGCAGGTGAAAACCTTCAAATATCTGGGTATTCACTTCCATGCCCAGGGGAGCTGGAAGTTTCATCACCATAAAGTATTTGCGGCTGCCAAGGGAGTAATCCGTGCCATTTAAAGATTTTTTTTCAGGGGAGGGCAGGAAGAATGTAGACCTGGCCCTAGAAGTTTTTAATACTAAAGTGAAGACTTCATTCCTGTATGGAGCGGAGCTATGGGCCCCCTTCTCTGGGCAAGATCTTAATTCCTTGCAGACTTTTTTTCTTAAGGCCCTCCTCAGAGTACCAAATGGTACACCTGCGGTGGCAATGCGGCTTGAGTGTGGATTAAGGAGTTGGGTTATGGCTGCTTGGGAGCTTGTTTTAAATTTCTGGCTCCAAGTGACCAAATCTCCAAACAGAGGTTTATTAATTTACATGATCAAAGACTCTTATGTGTCTCCCTGGGAAAAGGCAGTTCGGAATCAACTGCTAAAATTTGAGTTCTCTTTAAATTACTTTAGTGAGAAGCCCTTAGAAGTAGCTAGAGCTGAGATTAAAGCAAGAATTCAGGACCTGGACAGACAGGTGGATGTGGCTAAGTCAGGAAGTACTACTCATCTCAGGGACTACAATCTTTGGGTACCAGAGTTAGGCAAGATGGCCACTTATCTCTCCGACTCTTATTCGTTCCAAGAAAAATTTTTATTTCTTTGTGCTCGATTCAATGCCCTGCCTATGAAGATTCTTGAGGGCCGTTTCTTAGGAACTGATTATGGAGGCCGTCTTTGTCCCTTTGACATGTTAACCACGGAATCCACCCACCATATACTTTTTGGATGTCAGTTATATAAGCCTCTTCGAGAAAAATTTCTGAAGCATATTTTTGCTAAATATCCAGGTAGAACGGAGCATGGAACGTTGGAAATTGCCTTGAGCGATACTTCCCCCGATATCACTGGGATGGTTGTGAAATTCTTAAAATTGGCCATAATTTGTAGACATAGGTTCTTGGAATCCAAAAGTTTAGGACAAATTTACATGGACATCAATAGGTAGCTTGGATAGGTTGGACTAAAATGGGGTCATGGAAATGGTATTGGCCACTGCTTGTACTAGCTTGTCTGGATATGGATGGTAATTAATAGATATAATACTGGAGGGTGGAGATTTGCATGTGGGGACTGTATTAATCTCCCTCTTTTTATTGTTTTATTGCTTTATTGTTTGGGGGATGTTTATACTTCTATGTATAATCAGATATGTTGATATGATGCTTTTTATTTATTGTTTATGTTGTGACAATGACAATGACCACCGGTCACTCCAAATAAACTCAAACTTGAACTAGCTAGTACTACCTGTTTTCACCCTCGCTGCAGGTAGTATGTCTGGGGGAAATGTGCTACATCCAAGCATCCTTGTCTGCCATAAAAAGCAGGGGAAGTTTTTGGCAGCTGGGAATACATCAATATCCTTCAGACGTCTCTGCTTTTTTCCCTCAGGGACTGAAGTGGGTCCCATTTCAGTTCCAGAACTGTGAAAACACGAAGTCGGCTTTAAGCATTCTTTGCCTCCACACCTGGATTTATGCCAAACGTTGCTCAACTACTCGACAGAATATGGGCTATAGTCTTGGTTTGAGTTTTCTGTGTAAATTGACGCCTCCTTCCTCAGACCTGTTCTCTATGTGTCTTCAGGACCCTTCATTGACAGGGTGTTTTTAAACAAGCAAGGCTTGAGAGGTGTGTGTGTCTGTGTCCACTGAGTGGCATGGCTGTAGGACGCCCATGTATGTGGAGTGAGTGGGGAGGGATTCTAACGGGTGAATCCCTGAGCGACCATCGCACCCACTCAGGCAGACTCCAGGCACTCACTCCACCACAGTTTGCTGATAGCCATTTTCCCTCCTCCTACACAGTAGCACCTCCCACCCTAATCTGTGCCCAACTCCCCACCCTCTGCCATGACACACAGCCCTGGACACCATGGAAACATGAAGCCAGTAACCCCTTCCTGCCCAGGAGATGGTGCAGCTGCCGACAGTCCTGGCCTACAACAGAGGTGCGTATTACTAGACAGGACATGCAAGAATCTACCATCCAAGCTGCTGTCCTCTGTGGCATTGTCTCTTCTCTCATGCATCACAAGGGGGGTTGTTGTATTTTGAGTCAGTGCGGCATTGTATTTTGAGTGCATGTCCTCTAAGAGCTCCCCAGGGAGCTCCTGCCAGAACTGTGGGTGGGACTAGAGAGGCAGCTGGGCTGAGAACCTGTTTGCTGGTGTGGGTTAGAGCCCCAGTTCATAACAAGCAGGGGGTGCATGGGCACCTAGCCCCATGCATCCTTTTGCCTTTCCCCGCACAGGTTTTTCTAGAGTGTTCCGTGTGTGGCCATGAATGGCTGGTGCATGGGTCATAGGAGTGCGTTTCCCCACACACCACCTTCACATGAGCAGTTGGATGTGTGGATGGTAGGTGGCCATGCATGGACATGTTTCGTTTAAAAGCACCTTCGGTTTTTACTGCTCTTTACTCCTGTTAGCCCTATAAAGTCATCAAGTGGAGAGGGAGTGGCTGAGTGCTTGCATTGTGCATCATCAGTAGAATTGTTTCCTACAGTCTAGTTGGTTACACATATACAGAGTTGTTGAAAGCAAGGAAATTGCACAAAAGTCAGGCTGTAGTTTGAAGAGAGGGAAGCTGCACAGGTGCAAGAGCAAATTTTAACCTGCAGAGTCTCTTACTGGTGGAGAAAAATAACAGAACTTGTTTTGGTGCATCTACAAAGCTTAATGTAATAGACTTTCATTTAGAAACCTTCTGAGCACTTTGTCAAGCACTAGACATGGGATTAATTGAGCAAACGATAAATATGGAACTCCACAGTGTGATTTTTACAGTCACTTGTCAGAGTAGAACCATGCTTCAAAGCATTGAGTGTTTAATGTTACAGCTTCCTTGAACTATCTGGCACGATTGATTGGTGTCTCTGTCGTGCTGACCTAAAGCCATGACTGAGCTATTGGTAAAATTAATTCTTCCATATTGCCTTTAGTTGTCAACGCCTTAAAGAAAATGGCTTCAGGGCATTAGTGAATGAAAATCATTAATGCTGCTCATGACCTTTATGAAAATAATTGGTTGTTTTCAGGCATTCCCAGTGTGCTGGATAAATATGTCCACATAGAAATATTTAATTACTATTTGTCCCTTGGCCAGCTCTGAAAGAGGCCATGGGCTGAATGGACATAGTTGGTCTTCTCTAGATAGCTAGACCTGGAGCACATTCATGGGGGTCAGGTGAGGCAGGTTGCACTGCCACGGCTTTTGGCAAACATGTTCCAGGCATAAGGTACGTGACATACTGGAAAGTGAGTCCAACTTTGCATTAACATTAAATTACATACATACAACACATAGTAACCGTAACGAATATTGTGATCTTGCAGAATTTGCCCCTTTATGCACCACCAAAAGAGATTAACTGGACTTAAAGTTTCAATAAAATGTTTGTGTACCCAAATTGTGATTTTTACTGTGTGTGTTTAATTTAATTTAATTTAATTTAATGATGAAGGAAACTGGGCATTTGCCTTGATTTCACACTGTGGTGCTCATCCACTCCAACCCCCTCCCGGCTGCCTGACCCCTTTTCTTTCCTTCTCAAAGAGGCTCTCGCTGGGTTCTTGTGAAACAGGGAACACTCTAATACAGAAACAACTTTATGGACACAGTATGTACCATTCAGGTGTGGCACTTTTGGTGGGTACAATGTTACCTTGCTGTCCCTCAACCTTTTGCTTCCTTATTCACCAATCTCTGTCTTCCTTCCCCCTGGCAGCCTTCAAACCTGGAGGCTTTCTTCCTTCAAACTGGTTTGCATTGTTCTCCTACTGATAATCCAATTTCTTTAGCTGATTAGTTCAGCTTCTCTGGTCTTTATATTCCCAGCTGTCTGGAGACAAGCTCAGCGGTGCACAGTCTCCTCCCCAGAGGGATCTGCTGTTTCCACACCTTCTCTTCAGCTTCCTCCTACCTCCCAGCTCCAGACTCCTCTCCTTCAGCTGCCAACTCCCTCTTCTTCCAGTCCCTCAGTGTCTGATTGGCTAAACATTTCCCTCAATGTTCTCGAGCCACTCCTATTTCACCCAGCCCTTTTTAAACAAAATATTAATCATAGAACACAAACTATATGCACATTATTAGAGCGTGGGAGTGCTCTAATAGTTAAGGTGTGTTGCACTCTATAAAGCCCCACCATTCTATTTGCTATAAAATTGTCATGATTAAAGTTAGGATCATGAAATATGTGGTGAAGGATCACTGGCTTACATGGTTAATGCTGTCCAATCTTCAGTTGAATCAGTTGGATAACAGCTGAGATATTGCAGTTTGAAAACTGCACTTTAAAGCCTGTTTTTTCAAAAGGTAGACAGTCTCGATCTCAGCAGGGTAAAGGGGTTTTGTGTTTGCTGGGAGGAGGACCACTACGGTCATCCAGGGTGGTGGTTTTGGAAGTACCCCGGATGCATTGGGTGGCCATCGATGACTGAGCTTTTTCAGTGGTCACCCCTAGGCTGTGGAATGCCCTCCCAATGGGGATCCAAGTGTCATCTTCCGTGGCCTCCTTCTGCAAGGGTTGTAAGACCTGGCTGTTCCATCAGGCTTTTGGCAAGGGTAGGGTGGGTTTGGGTGTAGGAAGGTTGGGGTTTTTGTTCTGTTAGGGTTTTTAATGTTTTATGGTTTTAACTGTTTTATTGTTTTTATGATGATGTGAGCCGCCCTGAGATGCATGAGCAGGAGGGGGCAGCATAGAAATGTGATTAAATAAATAAATACACAAAGGGGGGGTGGATATTAAGGGGAGAGAGTAGGAGCAGAACCTCTGTAAATAGCCTCCACAGTGGAAGCCGTGCGCAGGGGGAGCACTTTACAGGAAGCAGCTTTATTGGGGATACAGAATATGGAACCCAGTACAGGGTGAGGTCTGCAGGGTGGGCAGCATTGTGCAAGAAAGGGAGCCCTGTCCAAGGGGGAGTAAAGTGCAGGGGGAGTCTTGTAGAGACAGAGAGCTGAAGAATAATGGCGATAATTGTGCTGGGAGAGAGTCCTGGACAGAGGAGAACTGAGTGAGGGAGCTTTGTACAGGGAGAAAGCTGTGGGATGGGCAGCATTATGCCAGGTGGAGAGTCCTGTACATGGACACAGCAGAGTCAGGGAGCCCTGTACAAGGAGTGAACTAGCCAGGGGGTCCTGTACAGTGGGAGGTCCTTATAGAAAGCATAAGGCTGAGGAGTGGGGAGCCGGAATCGCCGAGCCTGTGGAATCACCTGCTGCTTGTTGCTGGGAGCAGAGCCGGGGGCGGGGATTGCGACCTGCCAACGAAAGAAGAAGGACAGTCAGCCTACAGCAGCGCTGTAGGTGCACACCTAGTTCACATGCCAAAGGGCCACATGCACAAGGACGCGCCCTTTTGTGTACCCTTCGGCGCTCCCAGGAGCTGGAGCTCAGGTACAGTTGGGGGGTTGTGTATTTTTACCCTGGTTTTATTGCTTGATTTGTTGCTGTATAAATGCCTAATCCCAAATGCTTAAGGAAGGAGGGGCCGTGTCCCGCCCTCCCGGCTGCAAAAATATCTAAACAGAGGAAAATTGCCTCTCTTTTTGGTTCTCCTAACCGGGCTCCCAGGGTCTCTTGTTCCTTTCAGGTTATAAAGCCCACTAGAGTATCGGCTCCGGCAAGCCCTCAACAAAGTAATGATTATAGTTGGGAAGTAACAAATATTGAATCTTGTGGTATGTCTGGAGGTGCTATGGAATCTTCCGTAATTTTGATCCACAACGAGGAAAAAGATGTGACACAAATCGAGTTATTGGCAGACTTGGCATTGACAACTGCTCATACACTAAAGTGCATGTTTGCCCAAATGAAAGAACTTATAAGTAAAGTGGAGGCTGGGGTAGCCCCATGTTATCCCCAGGCCAGACTAGCCCCTTTTACTGGACTTCAACCTTTGGTAAGCTCAGGATCTGGGGATCACCCTCTGAGGGAGGTAGAGGGCATTAATAGGCAGGGACCTGAGAATATTGTGATTAAAGACAAACACCTGAGAGTGACCTATTTGCCAAATAGCTTGGTCCTGGCCATCCTCCCATTACCCTCAGGTTTGCTTCCCTTTTGGAACACTCCTTATGATGTTGCGGAGCACCTGAGGGTGATCCTGGGCGTTACTGTCACTAGCAGAGACATTGTGTCCCTTCACCATGTACATAACATCAAGAAACGTTGGCTAATAAAAGTCAGTTTTGGGTCTGCCCATTTGGTTGTGCAAATTCTGGAAAAGGGGGAAGTATTAAAAGGAAATAATATCTTTGTGTCTAGGGTCCTAATGGCAGACAACAGGGAGAAGCTTCCAACTTTGGGAGAGCCAGTTGTAGAATTACCTTGTTCCCAGAAGCCACAGATGGCTCTGGGCTCTATGCTGAGCATTGCCCCTTCCTGGTGTGGGAATGATGAGGGATCAAAATTGAAAGGGCAGCTATCTGTGATGCCCAGGGAGACCAGTGGGGTTAAACCAGAGGAAGAAAATCATAGTCTTCAGTTTCTCCCGAGGCAAAGTGTCAGTACTAAATCTGCTAGACTCCCTTTAAGACAAATCGAACCCTCCCTTGACCCAGATTTTCTAATTAGTCATCTGGACTCCATCAGCAGCCAATTGAGGATAACTAAGGGTGGTAAGAGACCTCACCAAGAGGAGCTGACCTGTATGAACAAGGTCTCCCCTATAGGCTCCTTGATTGTTGATTGCCCCCCCTCCCCCTCTCGGGCAGGAAATCCATCGGCAGCCTCAACCCCTGTTGGGGGTAAAAAGAAAAAGAAAGTGGAAGGGAAGGGGAGCCAGGAAACTTCCTGCAAGGGCACAAAGGCCACGAAGGTATCCAATGTTAAGAACATGCACACGGTGAATTTGCCAGTTCTTGCACCTGAAAATTCGCACTTGAGTGGCCAGACTTCTGCTTCATCAGGGTTGGCCTTTGTAGGGCCTTTCCCGGGAGATTCAGATTTGGTCTTGCAGGGTACAGTAACAGCAGGCCCTAGTGAGCAGGCGGAGAGAGGACGGCTTCTTCCTGGGGTCTTTTCCTTCAAAGATAGGAAAAAGGCCAAGGAAGGACCAGAGGAAGTTATCCTAGCAGATTCTAGCAGCTGGGAGTTGGTTAGCCCCCTCTCCAACCCTCATTGTGGGAGGGAGATCAATAGAACCAGGAATAAAACCTCTTGGAAATTGTTATCATGGAACATAGCTGGCTGGAAAGTACACTGCATTGATATAGATTTTTTGACTTTCCTAAGAGATTCTGATTTTGAGATAATGGCCGTACAAGAGATTTGGTTGGTGAATAATCTTGCTTGTATTAGCATCCTAGGATTTTACAGCTTCTGTTTACCAGCTACACCAGTCAACACCTCCAGAAGACCAAGTGGGGGTCTTGCAATTATGGTAGCACAAGCTCTGAAGGCCAAGGTAAAGATCTTGGCCACTATTAAGTCTAATTTTATGTTATTACTTTGTCTATTCCCTGATGGGTCAGAACTACTTTTAGGGAATGTATATGTACTCCCAATAAAGTCTACATATTATGCTGAAGAATTGTGGGTGGAAATGTCTAGCTTGATAATGGGGGCATTGAGTAATCATCCTGACGCAGTGCTACTTCTGGCAGGAGATTTTAATACCAGACTGGGGAACCCAGCTGATGGTTCGGCAAATGTACTTTTGGAAGAGTCCTTGTGTAATTCCCCGCTTCCACCTCGGCGTTCAATGGATGCAGTGGTTGGACATAGAAGTAGGGCTATGGAGGAATTCATTCAAGCTTTAGACTTGGTAATTGTTAACTGGAGGGTTTTGGGTGACAGGGAAGGTAATTTTACCTTCCACTCCTATAACGGTTCTAGTTTGATAGATTATTTTTTAATTGACCGACCAGCATTAAAAAGGCTTCTGACACTTCAGGTCCTTTTAAGACAGATACATGCCACCTTCCTATTGTACTGGAAGTGCACCCATTAGTAGGGGTTGAGGGAGTGGTTGTCTCTCAGAATCTGCCTCCCTCCCACAGGTATGATGAGAAACCAATGATTAGGCTCAAGCTCCTCACGTACCTCATTGAGACTTTTGAGAACTTTATTAAGACCCCGGAGGTTATGAGACTTTGTGAAAAGGGGATGGGCCAGTACCAGGGAGATCTGGGTTGGTATGATAGACTGATGAAGTTAATGGAGCCAGAATTGATTATTGTGGCCCCCTTGAGGGGTAGAGGGAATGGGTCGGAAAAATCAGTGTCCTGGTTCGATGGAGAGTGTAGGGCTGCTAGGTGTCATCTTAGATATTTAATCAAGAGATTAAGGAATGCTCCTCTGACCAGGACCTGGATCCAGCTCCAGGTCCAATGTAAATTCTATTGGAATCTTCTAGTTACGAAAAAATTGGCCTTTCAAAAGACATTATGGTTAGACCTACATCAGGCTGCAGTGGGGAAAAATAAAGTTTTGGAAATTGATTCGTCCTATGCAATGGACGGGGGGTGGGTGGGTTTCAGTTAGCGATTATTCTATTACTACCCAGGAATGGGAGAAATTTTTTAGTAATTTGTTTTCACCTGATCTATCTGTATCTACAATCCCTAGGCCAGTGCAATTTGACTTATGTAATAGGTTTGAGAAATGGCTGGCAGTTTCACCGGAGGAAGTTAAAAACCTGATTGCATCACTCAAGTTGGGTAAGGAACCGGGCCTTGATAGAGTGCCAGCAGAGATAATAAAAGCTTTCCCAGATTGGTGGGCTAATCTTTTGGCCCCCCTCTTCTCGACCATTAATGATACCGGCAAGATACCTAACTCCTGGTTAAAGAGTATTGTGATACCTATATTTAAAAAGGGAGATGTGTCCATCCCATGCAATTACCGGCCAATCAGTCTGCTCAGCATTATTGAGAAATTATATTCTAAACTCTTGCTGGGCAGACTGAAGTCCTGGATACAGGAGTCAGGGGCAATAGAACCAGAACAAGCTGGATTTTTCAAAGGTAGGGCCACAACGGATCATATCCTGACAATTGCAGCATTGATTAAGAAATATGCAGCTGTTCAGGGGAAGTTATATTTTTGTTTTGAAGACTTGGAAAAAGCTTTTGATTTAGTGAATAGAGAGCATCTATGGGCTAAGCTAAGGGGTTCCTCAATAGACCCTAGACTTCTTTACCTAATGATAAAGCTGCATTCAGGGAATTCACTACAAGTGAGGCATGGGCGTTTTGGGACTCTTACCAAGGTCATCCCAGTTGAAAGTGGGGTTAGGCAGGGTTGCCTGTTGGCACCGGCTTTATTTAATCTCTATCTGAATAATGTTGTCCGCCACATGAAAGTGGTGGACACTCATGCCCGTTTGGTGGGGAAAAGTCGGTTGCCAATCCTTTTGTATGCAGATGACACTGTGTTAATATCCCAAACCATGGTGGGCCTTAGGAGACAGCTTGCCCTTTTTGGTGAATATTGTGAACAAGAGTTGTTAAAAATAAACTACTCCAAAACAAAAATATTGATCGTGGGTCCTCGAAGAAGAGCGGACATATATTTGTGGAGTATAAGAGGGGAGTCGATCGAACAAGTCTGTTCCTTTAAATAGCTGGGGGTCACCTTTTCTTCTTTTCTATCTTGGAGGACCCATTATGATCTAGCTAAACTCCAGGCTAAGAAGTCTGCCTTGGCAATATTGAAATTTTATTTTGACCGGGGGGTGGGGTGGGAATCTGGTCAAACCAGTACTTCATTTATATAGGACCAAGGTTATAAATCAGGCCCTGTATGCTGCTCCTATCTGGACTCTTGATTTTCTGGATGAATTAGAGAACATACAGAATGGAGTTTTGGCCTCCATATTGGGTCTCCCGAGGGGTATTCCTCAGTTTTTACTGAGGATGGAAATGGGAGTTTTGCCGGTTCGAATAGTGCTCCTCCAGCAAGTTGCCAACTTCTGGGCAAAAATAATGTCTCTACCAGAAGGGGACTGTTTGTTATTATGTATGGCCCAAAAGGCAGGACTATTGGATACGTGGCTTAATAGGGCTGGGCTGGAGATTAATAAAATCGGCTTTTCCAGTGAGGTACTCACGAAGGTGGGCCCAGATCTCTTTAGGAAGATGTCACAGAGGAGACTGAGAGACCAGGCGCTCCAGTTGGAAAGGGCCCTCCTGGACTCTCAGAGAGTGGCTCCGGAATATATTCCTTATCATCCAACCCAGCCTGGCGTACGTTATTTGTTTGGATGGTTGGATGCCTCCAGGAGATTTTCTTTCACTAGGCTCCGATGTAACACTTTCCTTTCAGTCTACCTGGAAGGTAGATATAAGGGAATCCCCCAAGAGCAGAGACTGTGTGCTCTTTGCGATAGGGGGACTCCCGATAGGGTTGCACACATTCTACTGTTCTGTCCCTTTTTTGAAGGTCTAAGAGCCAAATATCTGGCAGATCTCCAAGAGATACCCCAATTTAAAATATTGTGAAAGCTGCTGTGCCCAGTGGATACCACTTTAACCAGACAAGTTGCAGAGTTCGCCTATCAAGCAACAATTTTAAGACAAAGTTTTCTGGAGAATCTGGCACAAACAGGGGTTGTGATTCCAGTAATGGCAAGACTCTGACAATCAAGGGCGAATCTCTTTGGTTAGGCTTTCAAGAGGAGGGGTTGGTAAGGACAGACGAATTTAATTTATATAGTAACGAGAATCCAGTGTGGTACTGTTTTTTGAATGAACTAATGTATTGCCTTAGGTAATAGGGATTTGTATGTGTAATTTTATTACTTCTTGTTATAGTTGTAAATTGTTTCATATTTTGGTATGTATGATCAACAATTTGACGATTTTTATGATGTTGATGATTTTGAAATATTTGTTGCTTGCAATAGCTAAGGCTATGCAATAATATTATATTATATTATGGAAAGCATAATGGCCAGTGTTGCACAAAGAAAAGAGCTCTGACAGTGGGGAGTAGAGTGGAAGACTCCTGTACAAGCCATGAGCTAGAGAGATCATAGAAAGCAGTTTTTTGAAGTTTGCAATGTTTAAAATGAACCAAAGTTGTTGTATTCTTAGTAAAGCAGGGAGCTACCAGTAAAAATCCAGCTTTGCCTTGTTTGCTATTTGAAGGAAGAAACAACCTTCTAAACTGAAGGGAGCAGCTCTTCCACCTTAGCCTCCCCTAAGCCCTGCTCCCATAGTGGTTATGCTGCTCAGCATTCTGCTGCATCAGCAGGACAAATTTTCTCCATTGCATTATTTAACAAAAAATGTGGATATTCCATAATCAAAAAACCTCCAGTTTACAAGAAGAGTTAAGGCTCTTGCAAATTTAATCATGCACTAAAAAGCATGGAAATCAAAAGTCCTAGGAAATACAATGTTGGTCTGTATGTGTCATATGGAACAGAAGTGTGTGTGTGTGTGTGTGTGTGTGTGTGTGTGTGTGTGTGTGTAATAACAAAAAATAGGAGAGGAAATGGAATAACAGGGAGGGAGGCTATTGGGAGTCAAAGGATAGGGAGCCGACTATGGTAAGTGGGTAAAATGATAGGACTGCTCCCCTGAACCTTGTTCACATCTTATAACATCTCAGCTTATAACATTACATTTCTGCTTAATACATCACATGCATCAAGAAACATTTCATGGAAGGCAGTTTGATTAGTCTTATTCCTTGATGCTTAAAGAAGGACTCTCAAGGAAGCCGGATCAGAGTACGGCCCAAGTGCTAGAGACAGCCAGGGAGGGAGTCCTAAAACGTGTAAGATAAGGAATCTTATCTTCGTGTGTCTATCAATTGAACATTTTTTGTGGAGCTCTAACAATACATTTGTTTTTGATTGCTAAGGAAGATGTAAGCACCAAATAATGTTTTATGACCATGTGCTTGTTGATTAAAAGCATGTAAATATATGGAAATCATTTGATTCCTCAAGGTTATTGGCAACCTATCAATGTGGTCATTAGTGTCACAAAGTGGCTACTCTACACAGCAATTATTTAGCAACCATAGGAGCTTTAGCAGCCTGTGATTCAAACTTACAAGGTTTTATTTCCTCAGAAAGGGGACTGGGGGGGGGATGTGAGCTACTTGGAAAAATTTGAGAATTACAGATGGACAAAATTCTAGAAGTTGGGACAACCTTTCTGGTATTAACTATTAGCCAGGCCATTGCGTTACGTTCTAATGCCCTCAAATTTATTTATTTAGTTAGTTCGCTCAGTTTTTACCTCACCCTTCCCAAATAGCTCAAGGCAGCTTGCAAAGCCAATAAAAACAATACATATAAAAACAGCATTTTTAAAAAAAACCTAGACCCCCCCAACCTTTCCCCACCCTCCGCACCAATTTTGAGCTGCCCCGTCCCCTTTAGCAATATTACCTGAAGAAAGGCTATTGCGATAGCCTTTAGAACATATTGAGCCAAATTTATCTCTAGTGTAACCCCACCAGATTCAGTGTAGGACAGTAAGGATGAGGCACAATAGCTAGTGACTCCTAATCACTTTTGACAACGGTTGTTTTTAGATAACTTTAAACTCCTGCATTTGTTTTAAACCAACAAGTTCTCAATAATATTGATTTAGGATCCTAATCAATGCGGTTACAGTTGCTAATTTGGGAATATTGTACAGTTTATATTGAGTCAGTGAAACAAAAAAGCTCCAGGAAACAATATTCAACACTAATTAAAGCAATTGTATCCAAGTTTGAGTTTATATAGTTATAGTTTATATATAACATAAAACTTTCAAAACATATATTTCAGGTTCATTAGAAATTGTTCATTTCTTCCAGAATTTAGACATATTGGGCCCAATCTAAGCTGCATGTATGCACCACATGTAAGAACTTTTTTACATGAACGCTGCCGCTGACCCTGTGGGTGGAGATGGGTGGGTGAGCACACCCAGCGAAAACACCCTGGAGGTGCTGAGGCGGGTGGCGTTTACGCGGACGGCACCGCGGGATGTTGTGGGATGAAAGGGGAGGGGCCGGCACAAACCCAGCAGCCAAACACCCACCCCAGGAAACACCGAGCAAACACCCATGACAGTTACACAGACACCCAAGACACTGAATGGCGGGGAAGCCCTGCCCAGCACAATGATGGCAAAACATGGCCGATGGAAGGCAAACGAAGCCGCAGCAGGCAGCTCTGCCCCTGAACTGCCAGACCCTGTGTGGGCAGGGTAGGAGGGAGCAGGGATGACAGGAGACACACAGTTGCAGACCCCAGCCAGCCCTGTGACAAGGCCAGACAGCCGGGCGCCACGGACCCCCCACAAATCAGAAGTCGCCCACACACAACCGTGAACACAACCACACAGGGAAGGGCTGAATGGCCAAAGAGGCAGGGGGACCCCAGCAGGGGAGTGGGGTGGGAAGGGGCACAGGTGGGGGAGGCAGAAACCTGATGCAGCAGGGGACCCCAACACACACACACCCTGGCAGAGGACCCACACACACAATCCCAAGGCCCTTGGACAAGGAGCCGGGAGCAGTCACAGTGCAGGAACAGAAGCCCACAGCACAGCTGGGCTGGCAGGGAATGATGGGAGGGGGGGAGGGAGTCCCAGACCACACTAACGGGCAGCAAACCCACTGCTGGTATCTCCACACCAACAAGGGATCCGTGTGGCTGACGCGGGGGGGGGGGACTTGCAAACACAGGGAAGGGGCAGGGCACCAGGACAGCAGCCAAGGGGACGGACCCCCGGCCCAAGTGACCAGAGGGAAAGGGGGGGAACGAGCCTGGACCAGTGGGGGACAGAAGGTAACCAAGACATCCAGCCCAGGGAAAGCAGGGTGACCCCCAAAGGATACGGCTGAGCAGTTGCACATATGCCGGGAGGGGGGGAGTGCAGGATAACCAGTCCCTGAGAGGCAACCATGCCACAAGCACCAAGAGGTGCCCACACAAGAGCCCAGGCCACACGGAGGAACATGACACACACCCGGAAAAGGGGGCACATCAACTTTATTACAAAGGGGAAGGGCGTGGAAAATGGGAAAGGTCCAAGGGAGATGGGGAGGCAGCACAAAGAGCGGGTCCGTGGGATGCCGGCCCCGTACCTGGCTCCACCGATCCGCCTGGGCATAGTCCAAGCGGTGCACCACACCAGAAGGTGCAGCAGCAGCTGCACAACCTCCTCCTGCTCCCTGGTCCACTCGGCAATCATTGCCTACACTAAAGGATAGAGAGAAGTGTCCATCAGGACAGGACAGTGGGCCCCAACAATGTGGAACCCCGAACAGACACCCGAGGCGAGGGCCCCCCACACACGCAGCACACTTGCTGATCTCATTGTACAGGCGGGCACCAGCACAGAGATCAGAGGCCACATGCTACAGCTGGCCAGCCATCTGTGCCGGGCGGAGAACGGCCAAGAAGACAACCAGAGTAGCGAGAAGGGAGAGGGAGAAGGGGAGAAGGTGCATGGAAAGGATGAGGGTCAGCAGGGGTCGGTAACCAGTGACCACACAGCAAGCACAACCCATGCAGTGGCCAGGGATACCCATGCCAGCACCCCAACCACTCACACCAAGGGAGGCCAGGGCCGGCCAACAACAGGCCTATACACTGCCCACACTCACGGTCAGCTGCCTGGGTCACCTGCCACCCATCCATCACCTAGAGTGCAAATGGTGGGAACCAACAGGGGGCGCCAGGAGTGGTGGAAGGTGGGGTGGCCCAGGCGGGGTGGCCAACCAATGGCTAACCCCCTCCAGATAGCCCGGTGCGTGCATGCAAATGCACCTAGGGCAACACTATCTACTAGGGAGGGGTTGGGGCATGCAGCCCGCCCCCTCCCCCCCAGCGCTGGAGGTACAACTGAGAGCACCGCCATGGGATATCACCAGCACACATGTTGTAAATGCACACGACGACGGCCCAGCCAATCCACCCAGGCAGTACACAACACCTCCACAGGGAGAAGGAGGGAGTATCCCAGAGGAAGGGTGCCCGCACATGGAAGCAGGACACCAGGTACCCACCAGAAAAAGAAGGGCAGGGCTCACAACGGGACGCATTGGGCCCACACCACCCACCGGGGCAAACCCGCAATTCATCATGGAGCCCACAGGGGAATCCAGCACGCACCACTGTATGCCACCCGACAGCCCCAGTCATCCCGAGCAGGAACCCCAGGGACCCCCATCACAGTAACCAACACACATAGACAGAGCTGCGGCCATGGGAGGGGTGACTGGCATAGCACACAGACACGAACGCACCCAAGGTGATACAGGCAAAGGCACGGACGTTATTAATGATGGGGTGAAAGGGGGGGGATGGCCAAACAGGCCGGCGAAGGGGTGATCAGGGACTAGTGTCCATTTCCTGCAGTCAGTACACAGGAGCACCGTTGCAGCCACTCCAAGAGGGAAGGTGGCACTCGGTACTGCTACAGGGCTCCAGGGCCCAGTGGAAAGTGAAGCAGCGATGGGGTCTGGCGGACAGGCCAGCCTACCACCAAGTTACACAGTACCTTGGGCCGGAGCAGGGGGGGGGAACAGGTTGCGGCAGCCCACATCACAGGCACGGCAACGACAATGCGATGGAGGGGCCACTCAGGATGCCCTGCTCATGGAGAGGTCGGATGGTGCCCCTGCAACCACTGCCCCGGAACAAGTCCCTCACAGGCAAATAGGCCCCTGTGGAATCCTCAGGAACGCATATGCGCATCCACCATGAAACGGGACAGGAGGTGGTTCCCCATGGCAGCTGCAGCCTTCACATGCCATAGGTTCATCACCAATCAGAGGGTGCCAAGTTCACATGTCGTTGGAGTCCCAGTCAGCAGGGGCCCTCCAACATCGGTGGGTACCAGGCTCAGCTCCCCAAGAAGCGCCTGGCAGTCCGATTGCAGATGGGAGACACCATGGGCATGCAGTAGGATTCCGGTGTAGTCGGTAGCAACATGGGGACCCTCGGCCTGGAGGCCCAGTCCATACTCTGGACGTGCAGCCACCAGGCGAACAGCCGTGATCTCCAGTGTGGTCCAGGGCACTACTAAAGTCGCTGGTTGGTCCCAACAAGGTTGTTGAATGAGGGTAAAGCCGAGCTCCCTGGCATGCCTCCGGCAAGCCGGACCCCCGAATGGATGGCCCAGCACCCACATGTACCGTGACAGGAGATCAAAGCCATCCGCCACCGACAGGGGGTCGCTCTTCAGCAGCTGTACATCACGACTCTGCCACAGCGTTCCCAAGAGCATGTTGGCACAAGGCGACCACTCCTCCCCTGTACCACTGCCAGCCTCGGGGCCTTTTCTGCACCCTGCCATGACTGTCCCAAGGGCTGCACCGCGGCTTGCACTGGGATCCTATGGAGAGTGGCTGTGACAGCACTGCGTGAGATGCTGTGCAGCGCTAGCCGGGCTGCGCCCATACACAGCTGATTGTGGGATGGCTGCTAGGCCCTGTGAATCCCTGCCCCATGCACCTGGTGGGTGCATTCCAGTGGTAGGAATGACAGATGAGCAAGGCCACGGCTGCCTCTTGCAGGGAGCTAATGAGACACTCCATGCAGCGTATCTTGATGGAACACAGCTGCACAGTGCTGTGGCCTTCAAGTGATGTGACCGAAGCAAGGCTGGTGTGGATGCGCCCTGGCCAGGGATCGCACAGGGTCATGGCAAGGCCCAGGGGGTGGAGTGGTGCCTAGGCCAAAGAGGAGCCTCGGAGTGCACCTAGCCCCATGACTGTCAGGTGATCCATGAGGGGGGGACGTGCCAGTGGGCCAGCGAGGGAGGATCCCCATCAGGTGCGTGGAACACACCCACGGTACCGCATCAATCGCAGGGCACACAGCACGGACTGCCAGGGTACATATGTGTGCTGGTTGCTGTGGCCGGGTGTGGGGTGTAGAGTGAGATGTGGCATGAGCGTGTTGACTGAGAGGTGATAGTGAGGTAATGCAGCAATAGAACGTTGGTGCTGGTGTCCAGAACACGGTGTAGCTGCTGAGGTGGGGGTTGCCAGGTGTGCTCAGGTGGTCGCCCTGTGCAGCTGTCCTCAGTACCCTGGGACAGGCTAGGGGTTGCAGGGGACGTGGGAGGCACGGTACGGGTGTTGAGGGCGCACAGGGATCGGGGCCTGGAGGAACAGATTGCAGGCAGGTGATAGCTAGGTGCAGAGGCCGCTGACAGGCTGGGTGGTGAAAGGGGACACAGTAACAGTTGCACAGGCCTGGGTCAGGTCCCCCAGCCACGTACCACCTAGACAGGTAGCTGCTAGGTTATCCAGCACTGGCACCGGTGGTGGGTTCCCCTGGAGTGTGCATGTTGTTGTTGGTACCATGCTGCCTGTTGATGAGCCCCCTGAGGAGAGGGCTGTCCTGTTAACGGTCCTGTCCTCCTGCTTTATGATCCTGGCACTGGTGTTGGAGCAATGGGCAGAGCTACTACTGCCAGGTCACCACTTCTACAACCATGGCATATGACGCAGGAGAGCAGCCAACATGCGTCGAGCTGCATCGTTGCGGTGGACATGGAGGGTAGCTGTCCGCCAACAGTCCATGTTCGAAACAGCAGTGTCCCAGGACATGCGCCTGGTACTGTCCCGGTGGCAGCTCAATGTCTATGGCCACCGTGTCACTGTCCCAACGCGGATGCTGAATTGGATGTGCTCTCGCACCAATGACTGGTGGGAGAACATGCTGGCCACCTGGATGGACAAGGAATGAACAGACCACTTCCGCATGAACTGCTCCCTGTTGACCCGTCTCAGAGAGCTCCTGAATCCCACATCTCTGGAGACGTGAGACCAACATGCAGTATCCGCTTCCACCAAGGATGCGATTGGCCATGGCAGTGTGGCAGCTGGCCACCCCCGATCCCTGTCGGAGCGTTGGGGAGCAGTTCAGGGTGGGGACTGCAACCGTTAACAGGGCACTCCACGATGTGTGTGACCTGATACTGGAGCTACTGCTCGAGCGGGTCATACAGCTCCAGGATCCAGAGTTTTTGATCTGCAGTTTTGAGGACCTGGGCTTCCCTCCATTGCATAGGGGCAATAGACAGCACCCACATCCCTATAATCCGGCCCCCACACTCCAAGACGGACTACCTGAATTGGAAGCAGGCATTCTCGATCAATCTCCAGACTGTGGTGGATCACAGGGCCTTGTTTACTGTTGTCTACACCGGCCACTCAGGGAGGAGCCATGATGTGCACATACTGCGGGCCTCCCCCTTCTATGTACGCATGTTTGATGGGGAGATAGCCCCAACCTGTAACGGGTCATTGAGGGGGTCATTGAGGGGGTCTCCATGGCCCCAGTGGTGATAGGGGACCCCGCCTACCTGCTGAGCCCGTGGCTCATGAGGGCCTATGCCATGGCACGCACAGCGGACCGCCGGCTCTTCAACCAATCAGTCAAAGCTTTATTTGTGTATAGCCAAAGGCCATTACAAAAACAAAACACATCAACACAATTAGACACAACTAATAATTAATACATCAAAACCTCGTGACCCCTAAATCAATTATACGAATTAAATTAAAATAATTAAAAAGGCATCATTACCTTAATTTCCATCCTTGACAGCTCTTTTTAATTTCAGTACCAAGGTTAAAAACTTAGCTACATTTGCAGAGACATTAAATTCCCCATCCCTAAGCAGAAATAATTCTTTTAATTTACCAAAACCTGAACCTGGATCTTTTAAGAGAGGGGTAATAAACAACTCTCTCCATGTTTGATACCGAGGGCAAGTAAATAAAATATGTGCCATAGTTTCTACGCCTCCGAAGGCTATCTTACTACAATCTGGACAAGCCTCTCCTCCCAGGGAGTGCCATTTAATCTACCTGCCGTAGCTGCAGAAGGGAACACATTTAGTCTGGCCAGGGTCAAAGCCACTCTTGTATTTCTCATCCTGAAATCTGCCACATAGCTAAATCCCACAGAGGGGGGTTCCATTTTCCTATACAGTGTGGACACTTTCTGCACTTGAATTAGCTCATGCTCATTTTGAAGTTCCTGGTCAGTGACTCGAGTTTTAACCTCAGACCAAATTCTGTCAAAAGGCAAAGACAGAGCATATACTGCTGAGAATCCCAAGGAACCCAAAATTTCATTTATTGCCTCGGGCCATTGACCCTCCTTAGTTGAAACAATCGAGGCTGCCAATGAAGCCGAGGGTAACAAGTTTAAACAAAGCCGATATTTGATAATGGCAAGTTTGGTGTAATTCTTAATGTGGCTAATACCTGATTCTACTCTTAAAAGAACTGCTGGGGTAAATCTAGGGACATGTAAGGTAGTTCTCAACATTTTATTTTGTTCAGTCCCCAGTTCTTTTAACTTAGTTGGGCCCCAGACTTGAACCCCATATAATGAGGCACCATTTTTGCCTTAATCAATCTCAATGCTGGTTTAAATAACCTCCCCCCTTTATTCCAATAGAAGCCAGCTATAGCCTGCCCAGTGACCCTTACCGATGCCTGAACTGTCTTCAAATGGGCATTCCAGGAGGGGACTGCCGATATAATAGCCCCTAGGTATTTATATTGATTTACCTGTTCAATATTGTTTCCCCTCATAAACCACTTATGCCGCTTCCGCTGATTACCAATCGCCAGTACCTTTGTTTTGTTATAATTTATCGCCAATAGTTCATTCTTACAATATACAGCAAAGGCTTCCATTAATCGCCTCAAACCAATCTGAGTTCTAGCAGTCAGTGCTGTATCGTCAGCGTACAAAAGATTAGATATCCTCTGGCCACCTATCTCCACCGGATGGTGGTCCGAGTTCTCAAGAGTCTCTCTCATATTGTTCAAATATAAATTGAACAATATAGGGGCTAATAAACACCCCTGTCTTACCCCCTTTTCTACAGCCACCTGACCAGAGAGTTCACCCATCCTATTCATTTTTACCCTAAGTGTGGTTTTTGAATGCACTGTTGTCGCAAAAACAGCAATCTGTGATCAATACGATATTTAATCAATTTGTCCCATAATCTCTCCCGAGAGACTGAGTCAAATGCCATTTTTAAATCTACGAAGCATATATGTATACTTGATCTTTGACGCAGGCGTACATACTTGGAGATTATATGATCAATCACCAAAATATGATCTGTTATGGACATCCCTTTTTTAAAACCAGCCTGCTTTCCTGGTCAATCCATTCTAGGATCCTAATCAAGAGATACAGCTTCCCATCCCTACCACACTGAGAAGACTTATTGGATGGTAATTAGAGAACTCATGAGGATTACCCTTTTTAAATATTGGGACAATTATATTTTCTGTCCAATTTTGGGGGATCCTCCCTGTTTCATTTATTTGTTTAAACTATATAGCAAGAGTCTGACTCCACCAATCCAAATTACCCTTTAAAAGTTCCACAGGGATAAAATCTATACCTGGAGCTTTATTCTTTTTTAGTTGGGAAATAATTTGCCTAACTTCTGCTGGGGTTACAGGGTCCCAGTGTGGCAGTGATTCAATCTTGTATCTCAGGGAATCATTTGTGCTCAGAGAAGGTTTAGCAAAGATGGAGCCATAATATGACTCCCAGATCTCTGCTGGTATACTAACCTGCTCCACCCTATCACTAGACCCCCAACCTCTCTTAATTAGACTCCAAAATCTATCCATGTTCTTTGCCTCCACTGCCTCAGCTAGTTCCTCCCATAGTTCTAGCTGGAATTGTTCCTTTTTCTTTTTAATAAAACTTTTACATTCCTTTCTGGCCTTTAGATAATTTTTTGCCCACAGAGAAATCCCGTTTTTCCCTTTTAACTTTATGGGCCAGATAATTTAAATTCTTTTTTAACTTCCTGCAACCAGCATCGAACCAGCCTTGCCTCCTTCCCCCTTCCCGAATATTTCTGGAAGGAGCTACCAATAGGGACATTAATTGGGGCACAAAAATAGCATATTCATGACAGATAGCCTCCTGGTCCAATGCAATCTTTCCTTTAATATACTCGAGGGTTTGCAGGGAAATAACATCCACTGTTGCTTTGAGGACCAACTGGGACCTCTTTACCCTCCTCTTACCATCACCTTCCCCCTTTTTCATCTTACTGTCCACCCTATTTCCTCTCCAATCCCTAGCATGTTCCTGACCCTTGCTAATCCAAATGAGCAATGGGAAATGATCGCTATCAGCAAAATCCAAAATCCTAAAATCTACCACTAAAGGGAATAAATCTTCCGAGATCAGCATAAAATCAATTACACTACCTCCCAGGTGCAATAGGTAGGTATATTCTCCCTCCCTATCTCCTGGCATCCCTCCGTTTAATACAATCAAATCAGCTGAAACAACCAAATTTTCCAGCAATAACCCTGCTGCATTTGTTATTGGGTCCTTAGAGACACCCCTACCCAAAGGCAAGGAAGGCAGACAAGAATCCGGATGAATGACTGCCTCATCTAGTAAGGGGGGGACCCAGCGGGCATTAAAATCTCCCGCTAATAATAATCCATCTTCAGGGAATTTGTCCCTCAATTCAAAAATGTTGTCTTTAAGGACCCCTCCCCTCATAATAGGGTGAGCTAACTGGGGGAACATACACATTTATAATGATGATAGGCCTAGATAAATTCCCAATGATTAAACGCAAGGTCAGATAGAACGGTGAACGGTGACCCAATCTACTGACCCTAACTTGGGGATTTTTCTTCACAAGTGAAGCCAGGCCCCCACTGGGTCTACCCTTATTTTTCTGTGATTGGAACACTGCCGCCACTGTATAGACGTCAAAACCTGCCACAGAGATATCCTTGGTCATCCAGGTTTCCTGTAAGTAGACACAATCAAATCACCTTAATTGTTCAACAAATACTGGGTCTCCTATTTTATTTTTCCATCTGGCAATGTTCCATGATAGAAAGGTGCATACCTCGTTATTAGTACTATGTCATGTATTCACAGAATCCTGAACACCACCCTGGCCATCCTGCGAGCCATTTCCCCCCTGGGAGATGGCACCACCAAATAGGCCATCATCCGTACTCACTAGCACTCCCTCGGACAACACTATTTTATCCAGCACTATCAGGTTATTTGCATTTGTCCCCCACCCGGCTCTTCAATGAACGCCTCTCTTCAGCTCGGAGCGTGGTGGAGCGGGCATTCAGGCTGCTCAAGGGGCATTGGTGCCTGTTCATGAACAGGAACCAGTTCGATCTGCAGCATACTCCCATCCTTGTACTGGCGACCTGCATCCTGCACAATATCTGTGAGACCGGGGGAGCTGTCCTTGACTACCCCCCACCGGTACAGAGGGAGGGTCCCGTGCCCCGTACCAACATGTCCAGGGTGGAGCGTTCCGGCGCATATCTGAGAAGAACCGGGACGCTCTGTGTAGGCGCATTGTCAACCAGATGGCAGACAACTGATTAGTTCTGTTGACAGTCCCCACCCTTCACAGAACCGTGTAATGGGTATCAATAAAGTCAGATATGTCTGCTCACTAATCCGCTTCTGGCCTGTTGTTTGGGTTGTAGGGGTTCCCCGGTCCCCTGTGACCTGTGCCCCGTACCACTGGATCACCCACTGCCTTCTAGCCATGGCAAGCAAGCCGCACCAGGCCTCAGCTGTGCACCGGCTGTCTGGTGGCATGCCCAGTGCTCCACTGCTGTAACTGTGCAGACCTGCACCCGGCCATGGGAGCTATGCTTTTGTCCACATGGTTGCCTACAGGCCAGAGGCATATGGTTCTGGCACCTGTATTGTGCATGTCCTGCCCCCGTCTCCATGTGTAGTGACCCCTACATACCATGGTGCCCCCATTGACACACCAAACAACAGAGTGGTAATGTACAACACAGTTTATTTGGGGTTCTGTACAAGGGGTGTGTGTCACGGTATGCGGGGCCTTCCCCATGCCTGCTTCGGTGCACCACCGGGGCTTGCTCCCCTGTGGGCCCTTGCAGCCACCGTCCTTTGGGAGCGGCGGCCGAACGGCCCGGGCTCTCCGTTGTCCACAGGCCGCTCCACACCGGGCTGGGGTGCTGGACCTTACGGTGATGGAACAGAAGGTCAGTGTTACTCCCTGCCATGCACTGTTACCTGGCACCACAGCCCTTTCCGTGGCCCTCTGGTGTTCCCATCTCTCCCCACACAGCATCCCCTCCGCCCATCCCTCTGCTGTTAGCGATGCCTTCTCCTCCCCCCCACCTTTCCTGACAGCGCTGTGGTCCGGCTTACTGGAGCTGGTGGGGCGGCCAGCAGGGGCGGTTGGTCATCTGAAGGTTCCAGGTTGAGTGGAGGAGACCTTGCATCCTGGAGGGGGGCGGTCTTGGAGACAACTGTGGAGGAACTGGGAGGGGCGCAACCCGGAAGGGCAGCCCCATGGACTGTTGCTGTGAGGCTATGTGGGGTAGAGGGACCCTGTCAACTAGACTGAGGAAGGTGTGCTGCTGGGAAAATCATTGGTGGCCAAAGTGCAGGGGGGGGCACCTGCACCTGTGGGGGGGCTCCCCGGTGGTACTCTGCTGCCATCCCACCACCCAGGCCTGGAGGGGGCGTGTCAAGCTGGGGTTCCCTCCGCAAGAGCCCCACCGCCTCCCCAATGAGGTCAAGGGCCCGTGCGGAGGTCCCCTCCAGCGCAACACGTCCCCTCGCCCTCTCGACTCTGTCGAGCGCATCTCACGGTGGAAGGTGGCAGTCTGGCGCCTGTCCCACAGGTGCTCGGTGCGGGACCAGTGTAGCATGGCTGCCAATATGTGCCAGTCCCTCTCCCCCTCCCCTCTTTGCAGGTTCCTTGTGAGGGCTAGCTCCTCCGCTTGCACCTCAGCTAACCTGGAATCTCCTGAACCGGATATCTCCTAACTGGCCATTCCTCTCTGAAAACAATAGCTACACCTCCCCCCCGGCCCGCCGCGTGAGGCTGGTGCTGCACAGCATACCCGGCCGGGATGAGGTCCGCCAAAACAGGTCCCGCCCCCTCATCCAGCCAGGTTTCTGTAATGCATGCAAGATCCACTGCCCCATCCAGGATCAAATCCCTGATAACCAGGGCTTTATTCACCATGGACCTTGCATTCAACAGCAGCAGCTCTTTACAGGCGGTCGGCGGACCCTAGACCCTGACCCTCTCTCACCCTCCGTGGGGGGGTGACCCTCTCAACCTCCTCCAGGACCCTTGGTCCCCTGGGAGTACAAGTCACCCATCCCCTCGGACCATACCGTCCCTGCCCCACAACCACCCCTATGGCCACTTTCCGCCCTCCCCCCCGTCTGCTCCATCCTGACCCCTATCCCTCGGCTGTTTGCCCTTCTTCCAGAGGTTACCTCCCCCCCCACATACCCCTCCCCCTTTCCACTCCTCAGATCCCACCCCCTATTTTTCCTCCCCTTCCTCCCCCACCCCACCCCACCTCCAGCCGATCCCACTGCTGCCA
>QEPC01003457.1:4940607-4952667 GCA_003113815.1 Sphenodon punctatus | reverse complement strand
ATAAAAGCCAGGCTGAAACGGTATTTCTTTGTTCAGATGACTGGCATCTGCTTAGTCACCATCACTGTTCCTTCTTTGCAAGGAACTTATTTTTTATCTTGAACTAAGAATTATCTTAGACCACTTTCACACCTCCTCCCCTCTCCCTCCCCCCTCCCGGATGTATTTTGACTGTGGGAGGGAATTCACACGTCAGAATATGCGCAGGGTTCGGCCGGTCTGAAAGACCCTGCACATGGCTTTGCTGGCAAACACATGCAGAGCTACAGAGAAGTGAGAGCAACCCTGCACTGCATCTCTGCGTGTGTTTGTCAGCAAAGCCACGCGGCTTTCAGATCAGCTGAACCCCATGCATATTCTGGCTTGCGCATTCCCTCCCGCAGCCAAAATAGTAATACGCATGGTGGGGCAGATGTGAAAGTGGTCTTAGTTTCTCTTTGTAACTTTGAAACTAATTGTAGATGTACTTTAGATCTTATTAGGTAAAGCTAAGTAACTAAGTTTTGAGTTTTTTATTTTATTTCAGCAATCTGGTAAGAAAAGGGTTTTTCTCTTATTGTAGTGGTTGGGTACAGGAGGACCAAGGTAAAGATTCTGAAATTCAGTCCACATTTTCCCCAGGAGCAAAACTTAAAAACTACAATGCAGAGTCATAGCAGGCATGGTGCGCAGCCTTGGGTAGTGGGGGTGGTGCCCCCCCACCCCGACCACCAGTAGCTCCCCGGGACCTCCTTATCCCCAGGCTGCTTACTTACTCAAACTTCTCAGTGGTGGCGGCAGCTGGCACAGCTCCACACCCAGCTGCGCTTCAGGAGTTGCACTGGCAGCGCACTTCCGGTTCCACTTGTTTGTGCAAGCGAAAGAAGAAGGAGGCAGGGCGTGCTGCTCGCCTCAAGCAATCTAATGCGCCAGCCACCTCACCCCCTAAGGAAGCCTTCAGGGACAAAAGTGAAGTGTTCCACCCAATATGCGGTATGGGCGGCTAGAAGAAGCAACCATACCGCATAAAGGGAAAATAGCAATGATTTAATAGTGCCATTTGGGGTACTATTTCATTGTGGGAATAGTGCCAGTGCTAAAATTCATGCCTGGGCGACACAAGTAGGCCCCCAGGCAGTGGCCACAGGACTTGCTGTGGACTGTGGCGAGGGGAGGGAGAGATGGGAGGGGGAGTCTAGGAACTGCATGGCAGCAGTGCCCCCAGTAGTCATGAGGCAGGGCCTGTGTCTCAAGCTAGCTCCTCGGTGTCTGTGTCTGTAGCCTGCCTCCCTCCTTCCTTGCTGCTTCTGCCTTCCTTCTCCTGACTTCTGTTGACGGTGACGCTGGTGACCTGCAAGTCTTCGGGGACTCTTTTTGCTCCTGGGGTTCTTGGGGGATGGGATTGGGTGGGGGAGTGTGTCACAGGTTGGAGGTCCGCACCCCCACTTTACCGGGTTTGAGTGACTCAGTTTCCCTCACGAACAGCCCACTTGAATCAGTTTTTCTCNGGGTAGAATGGGGGCTCTTGGAGGGGATGTGTGCAGAATGGGGGCCTGAGTGGTGGGATTGGGTGGGGTGGGTAGAATGGGGGCTCTTGGAGGAGGATGTTGGCAGAATGGGGGACTGGGGGGCGGGATTGGACACTGTACAATTGAAGGGGGAAATGGAAAGCATTGTAGGAATACTGAAACACTACATTATATAGAATGTAAAGGCAAAAATACTTTTATATACTGTGCATCATGTGAACATTCAAAACCATGTTAATGCACTTGGTTTAAACATGGTTTAAATTTCTTCCAGAACCCCAAAGCAATAAGGTTTTTAATGTAGCAGATTTAAGCTGGTGGTCTTTACAAAGAATGCAGCCCATTACTTCTTCATTGACTTCTGCGCTTCGCTTATTTGCAATTCAGATGCTAGATACATTTATATGCCAACAGTTCATCTTTTGTTTAGTGTTTTAAAATTGCTGCAAACAAGAGCACATAGAATAAGCACTGAGCTTTGCTTTTCAGTCACTGACACCAAGTAAGCAATGTTCAAGCTGGTACAAGATCTCATGATTGCTTTATATCTTATGGATAAAATAGTGAATTGCTAGGCTTGTTATCTTATGGATGAAGTACTGAATTGGTAGGTATACAATGTAAAATAAGTAAAATCAGTGCATTGTATTGGTTTAAAACCAAAGGCTATATGAAACTTATATTTGAATTGGTTTCATAACAAGTATAAAGTTCTTTATAAATCTGTCATGCTGGTGTAAACTTTCAAATGTGTACTGAGTGAGAGATTTTTAAAATTATATTTGTTTAAACCCCCACCCCCAGTAATGCTGAACACTCTGGTGGTATACCCTGTATTGCTTTGGTATATTACCTATGAATTTCTTATTGAAATTTCTTCCTTTATTCTCCCATGCTTTGAGCCTGTGATGAAATTCATAAAGCCATTGTGAACTAGCTATTCAGCTGGGGTAAACGCTTTATGCTAGCAGGGAATCTGACCCATTAATTTTAGGGATCAGTTAAGGGTGTTTTTAGATGTCACACTACTTTGTTGGTGTTTCTGCTGGAGTCTATGAGTGGTAATCATGGTGTCTAAAAGCACTCCTAAGTTTTTATTACAGTTTTGTGTTGTGTTAATGATTGCATATCTAGTCAGACCTTTTTTAGGCTGAAATTTCTCATCCATTATCTTCAGGCCTAGGTGAATATTCTTTGGTTAAAAGTGCTTTTCATGCATTTTGGTGCATCTTTCCTTGAATGCCACATGGTGAGTGCTTCCTGCCCTCTCCTGAACGGTGCATGCCTCTTTTCCCTTTGTAAAACTGTGCAGCATTTCCTTGTTTGTTTGTTTTATTTGAGGCTCTGGCTCTCGCCCTGGCCCAAGAGTAAACAATACAATACAATTGTCAATTTTACAATTTTACAAATAATATAATATAAAATAATGCCCAATAACAAAGAACACAACAACACATAACATATCATGTTGGTAAAAAAATATATAAAAATTGACAACCTAAATCAAAAGAAAGAACTTCTAATAGTCATAAACTGTTAAAAATTAAAAAAGCCCACAAATAATATTTGCAAAAGAAAACAAATTCTAAATCCAGTTACTAGCTTCTAGCAAACATAGTCTATATACAGCAAAAGAGACAAATCAACAAAAGAGAAAAAGAACCCCAGCTGCAAAAAATTCCCAATTTCCCACTATAAATCAGGTCTATTAGCCTGTCTAATCATCCTTCAATGATATTTCCAGATATCCCTATGGGCACCCCGGCAAAAAATATCGTCACAGCTATTGTTCCCAGTGACACAAGTAAGCCTCTCTGGTTTGGAATACCCAACCTCTGCCAAAAGACAGTTTGGATTATCACTCTATCTCGTTACGGGTTCTAAGTTTCTTGGCTAGATGAACAAATAGTGCCAAGGCATTACAATCCTCTGGTCTTTTAAGGTTTAACAAATATTTCATTTGACCTATAAGGCCAACATATTCTTTTCCCCGGAGCAACGGGAGAATCCAAACCTCTCGTAAAGAAGCTGTGCAGCATTTATGGTGTGCCATTTAGGATTTCACAAAATCCTGCTGGCTTTTGCAGCATTTTCTGTGCATTGTAGTTGTGACCTATGCTGGTTGTGCATTTCAGATATTGTAATGTTTTCTTGAGTTGAATTGCAGCTTAAGTAAGGTATTGGAAATTTCGGTAATCTGGGCTAGCTGTTATGGTACTTCTGTTTTCTCTGCTATTGTACTCCTGCCATTGAACACATTCTGGTTATTGGACTCAGGTCCCTGCCCACTTGCCCAGTGGGCTTACAGTCTAAGGAGGACAAGCCCTGTTTGCCGCCATGCACTCTGGACCCACTTGGCTGAGGCTCTGTTGTTGTTTGCTAAAACTGCTATCCTTGGGTGCATGTTCTGTTCCTTGGGTGCATGCGTATTGTTGTGTGCATGTTGTGTTCCACTGATCATGATCATGTAAGTGTTCAATTTGGGGGTTGGCTCCACCTACCATTGGCCCTGCCCAAGTCTGGGCTGGCCCCTCCCACTTTTGGCCCCTCCCACTACTCCATCAGTCTCAGAACCCACCAGTCACCAGTGAGGCTGCTTTCACTTCAGACCTCCCCCACCCCCACCCCACCCACACCCACATATTCTGGCTGCAGGAGGGAATGTGCAGCCAGGACATGCACAGGGCTTGGTTGGTCTGAAAGTCCCCCCGCGCAGCTTTGCCGGCAAACACCCGCAGAGAAGGATTTCCTGCTCTGTATCTCTGTGGGTGTTTGCCAGAAAAGCCACGTGGGGGGGCTTTCAGACCAGTGGCACCCTGTGCATATCCTAGCTGCGCATTCCCTCCCACAGCCAGAATATGCATGGGGGCAGGAGGTCTGAAAGCGGCCTGAGTAATAGAATCAAACACTCTGTCTTTTAGGTGTTTTGAACATGCAGGGTCAATAGGAACAGCAGTCACTAAACTGAGCACATGTCATTTGGAATACATACAGGAATTAGATCTGATAAGCAAGAAGGTTTTCTTTTCTTCTTTAAAGTAATTTTTCAGAATAGAGTCCTCTGATAGTTTTAAGTTCCTCTTTTGAAGAAAACTAGATAATTTTTTGGGGAGATTAAGATGATTAGAGTAGACAGCAGCCAGAAACCAGTGTAAAGAAGGGAAGATCTTGCTTAATTGGGAGCTTGCCACTTATGTAAGATAGTGTGATTTCTGATTAGGCTTTTCTGAATGCTGCTCACCTCATAAGGATGCAGTATGTTCTAGCTGACAGCCTATCTTTAGCTGTTTTTTAAAATAAGAAGTGATGGGCATGATCTTCATTAATGTGGAACACTTAGCATAGATCTGTGACTGATCAGCCATAAACAGAAAGACATAGATCTCTTATGTGAAGAGAAAAGAAAATATGCTCAACAGTGGAAGTGTTTGCTGAGTAAGAGAAATAGGTTGTACAGTGTTTTGAAAGAGCATTGGAACTGGAAATACCAGAGACCAGTTCTGCAGGGATCAGATGGAGGCCAGGGAGTGAGGATACTCTTCTAAGTTTCCTGACAAAATAAGCATTAATAACCAGATAGAGATGCCACTCATGGATGATTGTGAAGCTATTAGATATATGACCATGCATGGTCTTTGAGCTTGACTAGGCTTCTTTAGTTGGGCTGCGCCTTGACACGACTTGAATATGTCCAATGCTAGAATCTATGGACTCGACTCTTAGAGAACAAGAATAGTGGTATCTTCCAAATGCTAAATATATTTATTTTTATTTATTTATTTCATCATATTTCTAGCCCACTCCCTCCTGCCATCAGCAGCTTGGGGTGGCTCACAACATACCATCAAGAATTTAAAAATACATATAAATATAAATATAAATAAATATAAAATTTAAAAAATCATAGTATAAAAATAGACACACACCCCAAGGTGGAGCTAAAAGAGCCTCCTCCCCTCCCAACCCCCCACCCTTCACCCATCTCTCTCACCAAAAGTCTGGCGGAATAGCCAGGTCTTGCACTGTCTTCAGAAAGTGAGAAGGTCTGGGGCTAAGCGGACCTCCATCAGGAGAGAGTTCCACAGCCTTGATGCAGCCATCAAGAATGCCCTCCCCACAGTCATTACTTGAGAAACTTGGGGGACCTTGAGAAGGGCGCTCCCAACTAACAGCAGGGGCCGATCCAGGGCTGGGGGAGGGGGAGGCAGTCCTGCAGGTAGGCAGAGCCCAGGCCGTGTAGGGCTTTATAGATCAAAAAGAACACCTTGAATCAGGCCCAGAAGATGATAGGCAGCCATTGCAATGAACGGAGCACTGATGTAATGTGCTCACAATGACCCATCCCCGTAAGGAGACGGGCTGCCACTTCCTGCACCAGCTACAGTCTCTAAACCATCACCAAGGGTAGCTCCACGTAGAGTGCGTTACAATAGTCCAGTCTTGAGGTGATGGAAACATGAATGATGGTGGCGAGGTCAGAATCCAAAACATACGGCCAAAGCCGTCACACCAGATGTAATGGGTGGAAAGCGCTCCTCGCCACAGTCTCCACCTGAACATCCAGCGGAGCTGTGAACTGAGGAGCAACCACAGACTATGGACCTGAGGGACCAATGGAGGGCAAGCCCCATCAACGACAGGGGCCACCACTCCCTCAGCTCCTCCAACCAGCATCACCTCTGTCTTGTCAGGATTCAGCTTCAGATGGCTCGCCCTCATCCAGTCCCCCACAGCTGACAGGCACTGCATAAGCACTGGGACTGCTGGGCCTGGGTCAGCTGAAAATGAGAAGTAAAGTTGGGTGTCATCAGCATAGTGATCAGCATACTGATGACACTGCACACCAAACCCTCTCACGACCTTGCCCAAATACTGCGTGTACACGTTGAACAGGAGAGGGGACAGAATAGAACCTTTCGGGACTCCACACGTGAGGCCCCGGGGAGATGACAAGCAATCCCCCAGCACCACCCGCTGAGTTCTCCTGGCCAGGAAGGAATGGAACCATTCAAGAACAATTTCACCCACCCTGGCTCAGTCCTGCAAGCGAGTCACCAACATCTCATGGTCAATGGTATCAAATGCAGTCGACAGATCTAACAGGATCTAGAGGGTCAACCTACCCTGATCTAACTCACAGCAGAGGTCATCAACCAAAGCCAGAAGCACAGTCTCAGTATCAAAATCCGGACGAAAGCCAAACCACGAGGGATCCAGAAAACTGACATGGTCCCGATGCCCCTGCAGCTGCTGAGCCACCACCTGTTCAATAACCTTCCCTAAAAAGGGAAGGTTAGAGACTGGCCAATAGCTGGCAAGAGAGTCAATGTCAAGGGATGGTTTTTTGAACACAGGCCATACCATCGCCTCCTTGAGGCAGCCTAGCACTTTGCCCACCCTAAGGGAGTCATTGACCACCCCCGCCAGCAACAGCCCCAGTGTCTCCAGGCTGATCTTAACCAGCCAGGACGGGCATGGGTCCAGTTCACAACAGGTAGCTCTAACAGCCCCAAGGACATCCCCTTCATTGCATGAAAGTAAGATGTTACATTAAATTGTGCAGATCTCTAGCCTTTCCTCTCCTGTCTGAGTTGATGAAAGAAATAATTAGCAGCTTGTCTATTGTCTGCCCATAACTTTTATCCATTTATGATCTTTCATCACATGTTTAGATTATGAGCTTTTCATGGAAGGGTCTGTCTCTAGTGGGAACAGGGCTTAGCACAGTGGAGCACTGATGCCCAGTAGAGGCTTGCAAGCACGAATGCAATATGCTACTAATAAAATAATATTATATATATTATATTCTTTTTTAAAAAAACAAAAAACTGCCTGCTAACTCATGGTAGCAATTGGTTGAAGCATGATGTAACAGAACATTGAGAAACTTTCCAGCTGTTTTGTAATACAGAGAATGTTCAGAATCATCCTAACTGCTGTGAGGGAAGGGAAAGGTAACACTCATGTCACAGGTTGATCATGTAACTATGGGCTGCTGCTTTAGCCTTTAGTTGGTTGCTCTTCTGTAATGCCTATTGCAAATTTTTCAATTTGACATACTGCTTAAAAAGAAGCAGCCAAATCTTTGGCTGTAGATTACTATAATTATATTCCTCTGCTCCAAGCTCATGCTTCTTTATTGTATCAGAGACCTGTATCACTGTACTGTACTATACAATGAGAGACAGAAGCTTCTTTTGTATAGACATTTCCTTCCGGCTGCCTCTTTTTTATTTTATTTATTTATTTTTATTTATTTATAAACTTCTACCCCGCCCCTCCTGCCATGCAGCTCGGGGCGGCTTCCAGCATTTTAAAATACAATAAAAACAGTTTTAAAATAATCATAAATATTATAAAAATAATTAATTAACAGGGCTAGACAGCAATATAAAAACCAAAAATAGGTGGGGGAACTAAAAAAAACCCACCCTACTCACCCTCCCTCCCAAAGGCCTGGGCGAACAGCCAGGTCTTACAGTTACGCCGTAATGTTAACAGGCTAGGGGCCAGGCGAGCTTCCTCCGGAAGGGAGTTCCACAGCCGCGGTCCCACTACCGAGAATGCCCTCTCCATCGTGGCCCCCCGCTTAACACGGGGGACCTCCAGGAAGGCACCCCCGGCAGACCGCAGGAGCCGCTCTGGGGCGCGGAGGGCGAGGCGGTCCCTAAGGTATGAGGGGCCGAGACCGTGTAGGGCTTTATAAACCATCACCAGCACCTTGAACTTGGCTTGACACGCTATCGGCAGCCAGTGCAGAGCTCGGAGCACCAGTGTAATATGCTCCCGGCGGCCCGTCCCCGTAAGACGAGCCACCGCATTCTGCACTAGCTGCAGCCTCTGAACCAAGAACAAGGGAAGCCCCACGTAGAGCGCGTTGCAGTAGTCGAGCCTCGAGGTGACGAAGGCATGGATGAGGGAGGCCAGGTCCGGGCCGGAGACAAACGGACGCAGCCTACATACTAGATATAGCTGGCGGAAGGCAGCCTTAGTGACTGCCTCCACCTGCCGCTCCAGACGCAGATCTGCATCCAATATCACCCCCAGACTCCGAACCTGCAGAGCTATGGGAGGGCAAACCCCCCCAACCAGGGAGGCCACCCCCCCCTTCGCTCTCCCCACCAACATCACCTTTTGTGGGGATGGGTGAATGTGGTTTGGATGTTCGGAGTTCTCGTCCGAACCAAACGTCTGAACCGAACGTCCGAACTGAACTCTCGAACGACCAAACAGTTCAGTCGTGTTCGGACGAGTTTGGATGAGTTCGTAGGCAGGAAAAACGTCAATAACCTTAGAAGAACTAAATGAAATCTACTTTGGTGTTCAGAATGCACTTAATTGGAAAAGAAATTCCCAACCACATTGGATTGGGCAGGGCCTGAGAATGGAAGTCTACGGCCTATTATGTCCCACTGTCTTAGAATTTATGCTACAGGTCAAAGGGTTTAATAACCACACCCCCAGAAAAGTGTGGAAGAGGGTTTAAAGAAAGGAAAGAACTTTCCAGAATACTAGTTTCAAATAACATAAAATCAACAGATCTTTGCAAGCCATGATTAAGAGGCATTCAAGTAAATACATAGTAAGCAAGATTTAGGGGCTGATCCATAGACCATTCTCCTTCAGAAGGCTTTGCGGTGAGACCCTGACCACAATTTCTTAAAAACAAACAAACAAAAGTGTGGTGGTGCTAGTAGCTGAGGGCTGTAATCCTGTACCAGACCTATGGTCTGATCCGGAGAGCTGCTGAGCACCTGCATCTCCTAACGATACCAAGCACCTAGCAACTTTCAGGATGTAAACCTGTATAGAAATAGGAAGTGAGCTTTGTAATTGTCACAGCAGCCCTAGGAGCCTTTTTGCCTTTCAAAAATCTAAATATCAACATTGCTGAATGTTTAAACCAAATTGGAGGGAGGAGGGTTCAGCTGATGTTAGACAGCTGTATATTTGAAAGGCCCCTGTGTTGGTTCCAGCAGGAATGGCAGGGAGAGTTTTGCCTTTCACCTTTGTAGTTAAAGACAGTGGAGTAACAAAAATCCTAAGTGCCTCCTCCAGGAGCCCCCCAAGCCCTCATCCCTGAACCCCTCAAATGGTGCTGGCTCCACCCACTCATTTAGCTGCTGGGAAATGCAGTGACGGTGGGGCCAGAGTGGTGCAGGGGGAAATCCCTTCATTAATTTTAAGCCTCCTACAGTGACGGTGCAAGAGTCTGGAGTTTAGAAAGGGCAGAATGACCCATGCATTCCAATTTGGGGAGGGGGAGGAGATATTCCTGCTACACGTACACACAGTTTTACCCCATAGCTTCCTGGATGGGCGCTGAGAGGGGCAGAACGTCTATACTGACGGCCAGCGCTTGCGGGCAGATATGATCCCTTGGTCTTTAAATATATGCAAATAAGCGAAATAAGCGTGGCGATCGCCGGCTATAAATAGCAGGGATTTGCAGCCGGCTTGTTCCTGGTCCCTGTCTGAAATTGAGAGAGAGCGCCACCTGGTGGCACCGTTTCTTCTCGGTTATTAACGTTTAAAGCCGAGCTGCTGGAGTCCTTTTCTCTCTGACAAAGGCGTGCTTTCAGCTATTGTGTGTGTCCTACTGCCCTCTCATCTGCTCCAAGCAGTTAGGCCTCCCCCCCTTTTTTTATTTTCCAAAGACATTGCGAGGGTTTGTTTGTGTGTGGTTGTTGTTGTTTTAAATCACCTTGATTCAACTCTGCTTTATTATAATCGACGTGCAATTTCTTACAGCATTTCCAGGTAATTTAACTTGCTTAACACCCGCTTGTCGCTGAAGCCTCTGCTGAGTCTGTCACCTAGCTCGAGTAGGATGGTTGCCCTTGAATGGGTCACTACGTGACTAGAAGGTCCCGGCCCGTCTCTGCTGGGCTCTTTCTTCTCTGTACCTAGACAGGATTGAGCTGGGGGAGGTGGGCGTCTTGGGGAACCGCAACTGCAGGGAACCGGATGACTTTTCGCCCAGTACGAGCGAAGGGGTGGAGGAGCCATCCTCTGGCGGGAGGGAGCTAGACTAGCTTGGAGACAAACAGGCTGAAATTGCTCAGCTCTAGCTCCAAACTGCCAGCCGGCCCTGTAGCCCGGGGCCCAGAGCGGCTCTGTCCATGGGGCTGGGAGTGGGTGCCACTCCGGGTATAGAAACGAAAACGAGGTGGCTTCCCTCCCTCGTGCCTCACCTTGATCCCAAAGCTCGGACTGCCCGTCTAGCTCTCCCTTCACCTTTCCCCTCTTCCTGTACCAGCCAAGGGGAGAGCCTCCCCCTGTCACCCCCTCACCATGGTAACTTCCTTCCCTTTCCTGGCTTGGATCCCTGCAGCCTGGGGGATTGTTTCAGGTGAATCGTTTCCAATACGCAGAAACAAGCCAATTCCTCAGGGGGAGAGGAGTGAGGCGAGCCCGCCGCCTCGCCTGCTTTTCGCAGCGCCGATTCGCCAGTGCAGACCGCTGTCCAATGTGCTGAAATCAGTGCCCAGGTCAGCTACAGAGGCGCCTGCCATTTCCTAACGCCGAATCTGCTCCTGCTGCTGGCCATTAGGTTGCCATTAGCTTCCTTCACCTTTCCGGGCCAGCAAGGCGCTTGCTAAACCCGGAATCAAGAGGGCCAAGATTAGTGGAGTCGATTCTAAGCATCACTTTCCAAATCCCATTCCCGGCCTGAAGTTGGACTGTCTCGGGAGATAATAAAACAAGTCGGTGTAATGTTTGCCACAGAAAACGAGCGGGGGGGGGGGTAAATTGGGGAGGGGGACGGTTCCTCATGGGAATTGATAAAATTAACCTAATTATGAAGGTTTTGTAAGACGAAACACGCTCCTAGTCCCGTGTGTTGGTATTATATTGTTACAATAAAATACATTCTCTCACCCCAACCAAAACGTGTCCCTCAGGTTGCAGTTGGAGATCAGCTTTTTAACTCCTCGACAGTTTGTTCTATCACCCTGTTGCCATTTGTACGAGGAAAAGGTTTATTTACAATGGTACAGGCAGTTAATTCTAATTGCATGATTCTGTATCATTTATTCTATATTAAAGGAATAAATGATTCTGTATCATTTATTCTATATTAAATGAATAAATGTTCTGTATTATTGGCTGGAGCATCTCATTTTTGTTTTTAAGCAGGTCCCCAGAATAGATGAGGAAGGTTCATCTGAAGCTACTGGAGCACAAAACTCAGCTTTTAAAATAGTTTCCAAGGTGCTGGGTGTTTGAATTGTGTCGCCAGAAGCCTCTGCAGAGCAACGGGAGCACTGAACGCCCAAGATGATGTCATCTGATTTTGCTCTGCTCCCCAAATCAGGTTTTGTTTTCAGCACCTAGTCCTTCAGAAAGGACACCGCTCTCGACTTTTCTGTGCCAACAGTACTGCTGGCTTCGGTGTGCTCCCTTCTCAGCGGGGATCATTGGCCTCCACAGTTTGACAGCTTCTTCCTCCTTTCTTATCCAAACATCATACATTTCTCTGCAATCATTTACCAGAAACTCCCCCCCCCTTTCTTTTTAAAGAGAATCATATATCCCCCCCCCCCCCCCC
>QEPC01003457.1:4916042-4940601 GCA_003113815.1 Sphenodon punctatus | reverse complement strand
CCCCCCCCCCCCCCCCCAATGTGGGCAGCCACTTCGACAGGTTGAAATCAGACATTGCACTCAGCATTGCAAATAGCTAACAAAACATCTCTCTGTGTGAGCGCATAAAATCTAGGTGACATTCTATGTAATAGAAACTTAACAAAAATTAAAAACTGTTCTCAGCACATCTATTTTTAGCAAAGAAACGTAGTTTAAAAGACGTCGATCTAGCAACGGGGGGGAGGGGGAGCGGCTAAGCCATTCCTACTGGTCCCTGAAGCCTTGGACAAAAAGGATCTTCGATTTTTGGGTCTCTGACGCCCTCTGGTGGAGACTCACAAGAGTAATGAATCACAGTTTGGTCCCCACACCCCACCCCCTTGTAAGAGGCACTGAAATGAAGGGGTTTCTGCAAACGGCGCGACTCGCCCTGAAAAGACGATTGCTAAACTATTGTTTAAGCAGGGACATGCTCTTCTCCAGATGGACAGCGCGTTGTCCGTGCTGCTGGAGTTGGAACAAAAGAGGGGGAACGGAAGGTGAACAGCTGATGTTAAGATCCAAATCGCTGCCTCTAAAGAGTTGGGGTTCCCCCCCCAAAAAAAAAAAAATCCGGTGCATGCTGGCAAACTCCGTGTCAAGTGAGCGTTATAAGGAGCTTCGGTGTGAAGTATTCTGCCTGGGACTCAGTCAGAACTCCACTGGCAAGAGGGGTAGAAATCCCCAGTGGTGAATGGAAATCTCTCTCCAGCACAGCCCACACACCCCTGCTGCCCAGCTCTGAGCATGCAGCGTCTGCTGTATTACTCATAGGGTCAATCTCCCTGAGTGCATCTTCGTGAGCTGGATTCTTGACTGAGCTCTAGAGCCCCCCCACCTTCGAGTCAGTCCCGGGAGCCTGGGGAAAGGCAACAGTCGCGTGATTCTCCCGTCCCATATGCCTGGCCGGGTCCATCCCATCCACCCCCTCCCTAACCCAGCCAGCCTGCCAGGCTGACTTCCATATTGGAGGAGGAGGAGGTGGTGGCAGCGGTGTGTGACTCATGCCTGCGTCTGTGTGGATCCACCGGCGATTCACGCTTTAAAAAAGCAAATCCCGAGCACTTGTGGAAGGAAAGGTCATCGTGAATTAAATTCCGCTGCTGCTGCCGCGCCATTGGTATTCCGCCATCGTGCCTGGCGGAGTTTATAAACGGCGAGTCCCTCCAAGGTTAGAATTCCCTCGTTGTCTCCTGGGCCACTTGGAGTTAGGGTGGACTCCTCTCCTCCGCGGTAAGTCTCGTCTAAACTTTCTTCGCTGTATTATTGCTGTCTGCCGAGGACCATTTCAGAGTGTGGGGCTTCCCCCTCCCTCCCCAGCCCACTTCTGGGAGGCTACTCTTCTTACAGGAATAAGAACTGAAGGGTCTATGGAGAGAGGCGGCGCGGTGGATGCTTGGGCTAACCTGTTACTCTACTTCCAAGCATTGTCCAGCCAGCCTCTCGCCTTCCAAACGTTAGGGGGGGTTGTTTTTAATCGATTTCCTTTTAAAATAAAATAAATAAAAAAACAAAAAGTAGATCAATCCCTCTCCCCCGTTTGCTGTTGAAAGTTCCCAGCCTTTGCGTTTACGGGAGGATTTTAAACTGATGCAGTGACAATGAATAACCAGCGTTTGTTGGCTATCGAAAAAACCTTAGCCATTTGTTAATTTTCTGCGACCTCGATTTGTCTTTACAGTTTAGACAAAAGAAACCTGAGCCGGTGGTGTGTAACGTTTATCCCATGCTTTTCCAGTGGGGAGCCGCAATGGGTTATTGTTGGAGGGCAATGCCAGTTCGCGAGACACTTAACAGCTGGCTGTGATCGAGGGTTAGCTCGTGGGTAGCTTCTTCGCACTCTCTTATTTATAGCACATAAACCCCATGTAGAGGGGGGGGGGGCCCTCAGGCGTCTATATATTAGACAATCTGAACAAGTCTAATATACACACCTGTCTCGAAAGGTGTACACCCCCCATCTGTGCAAGTAGGTAACAAGTAGGTGAGCCAAAAAAATATGCTGGTTGTCATTTGCACACCAGAAGGTTACATCTCCGGGCAGGTTCCCTCAATCTGCTCTTTAGTCTGGTGAGCACGTCTGGGATTAGGTCTAATAACGGCACAATGGCAGAAAGGAAGAATTCCATTTGGGATTGTAGGTCATTTGGGCTGGTAATTTCAAAGCCTGCTTTGTAAATTGGTTTCAATTTGACAGGAGCAATAATCACCCTCTTCAGCGGCCATTGATATAATTGCGATAGACTTCATGGTCTGCTAGATCCATCATTCCGCACAGGATGTAGCTCTTCGGCATCCAGCAAAGCGATGCTCTAGTCCTTCCTTCTGCCTTGCCCAGACATTTTCTAATTACCCTGTTTGCATGCTGTTCGCTCTCTCCAGCCGGCTAGGTGTGCATGCCTTCAGTGAGCTGCTTCGCTTCCCATCGCTTCGGTTTGAGATAATTGTTGCCTGGCTAAAAAACGTTGTCGTAATAAGGACTCTTCCTTTCTTCCACTCGAGGTGCAAATCCTTTGTGCAGAGACACACTGTCCCTTCCAGAGGAGTTCAATTGCTCATTGTTGGCTGCAGAATCAACACCTTGGCTAACAGGACACCCGGTTCATCCCTCCTGGAAGGTCTCTAAAGCCGCCTTTTCTTTTCTTGCAGTCCACGCCTTTCTGTGCGTCTACCAGAGGAATATTGGAGGAGGAAAACCGGAATCAAAGGACTTTAAGCTCATGGCTTCCTCAGCCCCATCCTCCTCCAACGCTACTCAGGATCCCAATCCAACTAATTTACGGCCCACAAGTAGGTCTTATTCTTTCTTCTCGTTTTAAACCTTTTTGGATGCTTTGTCGTTTTAGGCTTTGGCTTCGGAGAGACCCACATAATTCCTAACACACCTCTTTGAACTAGGCACAGAAATCTCTCCTCTTTGAACTAGACACAGAAATTGCTCTCTACAAAGAAACCATCTTTCCTGGTATTAAAACCAGAGGCTCCTTAGGAAACTGGAAAGAAAGGAGGGAGACATCTACGGTTTTAGGAAATCCTTATTTCCAGCAGAGTTGGGTTTATTTTACAGGGATGTTTGAGATATTTGAGATGTATGGTGAAGAGATGGGGAGGGGACAGTAGGGTTCTCGGTTGGTTAGAAAATCTAGGTGATTTTAGGGATGAGGGAGCCGGATCGGTTAAGTGTGAAGCTACACCCAGGGTTTGAAGCGTGTTCCAGCCGCTTTCCTTTTGCAATGTTAATGTTCCCGTGGCAGCCTATAATCAAGTGAAATTTGGATGCTAATTGTAGCTTTTCAGAAGCCCGTGCTCCTAATTGCTCCGAATTCGCCTTGAGTTATTGAGGTATGAGTGGGAAGCGGAGGGGGTTGTGGGTGGAGAAGGAATCGATTTATAGCTCTGGCGAGACAATTCACACAATCAGCTACTCTCCCTCCCATCCACCCCCCAAAATTAAATTCTTGGATGCCATAATCGCCCGAGACAAAAGGGTGGCGGGGAAGGGGGAGGAAAAAAGCGTATCAAGCCCAGCAAAGCTGGGACTAGCTTTCCCCCTCAATGGGCTGTCGGAGCTCGGAGGCATGAACATCCATCCGAGTCACTATTGTGATTATTCTGCAACTGGAAAGGATGAGGAGGAAATGCCCCCAGCCCATCGGGAACCGCTCCTTTGTGTGCGGCGGCGGCGGCTGAGCTGTCGGGGCTGGGATCCGCCTGCTGCTGCTGCTGCTGCTGCTGCTGGGCGAAGTGGCGGTTCCACGAGGAAACAACTCCCAGCAGGGACCCTCCCCCCTCAGCTGCCCAGCCAGATCTGCTCGGATCCGGGCTCCCAACTAGCCCCCGCTCCCTTCTCCCGCCGCGGCTGTGGTGGGGCCGGGGCGGCGTGCCATGCCCGGCCAGCCAGCCGGCCACCCCACGGGTCTGTCTCGCTGGCTGCCAGCCGCCTCCATCGCGCCTCTGGCTGCCCGGGGCGGGAATGTCAGCGCCCCCCTGGCCGCTTGTCACTCTGCCGCCATCCCTCCCTCACCTCCCCCCTCCCCGTCCTGGCATGGCCGGCCAGGCAGCACAGGCAGCGCGCGCGGGGGGCGGGTGTCGCTCGCCCAGGTGGGAACAAGGGCTCCTGACAGGAACCGGCCCGCACTGCCCCTCCCCCCTCTCCCGCCTTCTCTCCGCCCCCTTCCCTCCAGGCCCAGCTTGTTCGCTTTCTGCTGAGGGGGGGGGGGGGCGCGCTCCGTCCTCTCAGCCCCTCCCTAGCAGGAGCCTAGGGCTCCTCTCCAGCCCACTCTCTCCACGTCCTTGTCTGGTCCGCTCTGCGCCCGCCTTCCGCTGCCCCCTACCGACGGGCACTTAAGGGCTAGTGCGGGTGGGAAGGCGTTGCCGCCTGAGGCGCCCCCCTCCCTCCACCATAATGTGCAGCCACCCCAGCCACCCACCAGGCTAATACCCGTCCGGCATCCGGGGTCTCTCCGACGCTAGGGGGCGCTGTTCCCTCAGGCCGCCTCCCGCCTCTCAGTAAAGCCAGGCCTAGGCTCAACTAGCTGCCGTTAAAGGCCCGTCTCCCTAACCTAGTGCCCACCTCGCTGTCTGCCCGGGTCCTGTACCAGCTTCCAGTCCCTCTGGGGGGACATCAGGTGGACATAGACGCTGACTGCCCCAGGGACAGGACACCAGCCTCCAGCCCCCATAGCCTGCCTTGCCTGCTGGGGGCTGCCCTGGCACCCATGGGCCCTCGGCCTCTCCTGTTAAGGTGGCGCTTAGATCCACTGAAGCCGAGTCAAGCCGGTGTGGTGTACTGGCTAAAAGCTGCATTGCTGGGCCCAGGAAGTAGGGGGGACCCCAGCTCAAGTTTTGCCTTAGCCAGAAACTCACTAGGTGACCTTGAGGCAGCCGCGTTATTCTGTCTGACTTACCTCACAGGCTGTTGTGAGGATTCAAATGTTGATTAGTTCTTTGTGAAGCACTGGAAGGGCCATGGTAGGGGGGCACTATATACAAATATTTATTTATTATTATTATTATTATTATTATTATTATTATTTATTTGATTTGATTTAATGCCCATGGATCATGCAGAATTTCACTTCTAAGTTCTGAGCGGATGGCAGGCAGATTGGGGGGAATTCCTAGGAAAGCAGGAGACTCCACTGGCTGCCTTTGTGTTTACACTACAGCCTTTTCTCAGGCCAGCAACCCTTGCAGGGGGCTGGTGCCCATTGAAGCAAGCGGCAGCACCCGCAAGAGAGAAGGAAGGCTGCAGGGGCATAACCACTCCAGACTCACTCGGGGGAATCAGACCACACCGATATCAGTGATCCCGAATAGCAGAGAGATCAGGGACTCCCAGGCACACACAAATTGGGGATTCAAGCTGGCGTTTGTATGAATGATTCGAAGTCACTCTTATCTCAATGGCTCCACCCCAGGGATAGACGCATCCCTGCTTGTCACCTTTCAGTGCTCTCCCTCCAGCTCTGCAGACCGGGCTTTCTTTGTTGGAGAAAGAAGTGACCGGGTCCTTGTGCCTGGTCTTTATTAGTTTCCCTTGCTGCTCACTCTCTGCACTAGCCAGCGCCTGCCAGAGAGAAGTGCTAGGATTTCAGCATCTCCCCTTTCCCAGGCAGCACCATCCCCACAACCCCCTGCTGGTGCCTGGCTCGCCTTGCCTGAGGATTAAGATGTGGGGTGGCTGGAAAATGGGGGCCGGAAATGAAGCGGGGAGGAGTCGGGAGAGGCACTAATGTCTCTTCAGTCCAGCTGAAGCATAGTCATGTGAATCCGATCATCTAGTCAAATACCATTTTTCACCCAATTAATTCCTGAACTCTTCCGTGACCCCATTTCATGCCAGTTTATTTTAAGCCGCCACTTTGCTGGAGCCCTGCCAATTAATTATTAGATGTTCAGGGTCCAGATGCCCGCCCTTCCCTTCTTGATGGGCCGATAGGACGCCTCCTCTGTGGTACTGCTGAGCTGAAGAAGACAAAGGACTCATGGCCAATCCATCTCGGCCTTGGACGCCCTGGGGCGACCCTCCTATTCTTACCCAGCGACAGGAAGGAACCCTTCAAAGAGAGGCGATTCCGGCCTGTTCTTGGGCAAGTGAGGTTTATACAAAAAACGAGAGAGGAATTAAAAGAAAAGCTCAGTGCAGGCATCTTGCATGGTTTTATCTGTTGCAATCTCTCTGTCAACGCAATAATCAAACAGAATTGTTATGTCTGGGTCTCTCTCCCCCAGTCTGGTTTCTGTATCGGTTTAAATCTTTGCCTTGTCTTTTAGCTTATGACACCTGGTGTGGCGTGGCCCATGGCTGTACCAAGAAAATTGGGCTTAAGATATGCGGTAAGTGAGCAGAACTCTCCGCTTTGTTGACCCTGCCCCTAGACTTGTCTCAGTCCCACCGCTGGCAAGTTTTATGTTGCCAGCGTAGAACGCTTTCAGCTCACAAAAAAGTAGGCCACCCACCTCCATTGTATTAAGATAACTCACCAAAGGAAAGGAAATGCAAAGCGATGTTCCTCCTCCCACTGAGAACTTTAACGAGGCAGCCCCGAGCAATACCCCGAATTCATTTAGAAATTCTATTTGGCTTCTGGACCCCGTGGGAGAGACTACGTGTGCGCTCAGCTTTGCTATAGGCTTTGGCGCCCTCTGCTGTCAGAAGTGCGCAAGGGCAGAGCAGGCCTTCGGGGCACAGCACAGCCCAGACGCTCTTATTAGACAGACACACGTCAGGATGAAACCTCTGCTATTTCACCTGACACGCTTGGGCTAGAAACCTCCTCCTGCTACAGTAGCAGCGCCTCGCCGGCACAACGTGGGGCTTTCTCTGGGCCTTAGATCCATCTTTTGGCCACAGTATTTGTGGGTTTATTTCCGGCAGTCTTCTCTGAAACATTTGTTTAAAAATCGGATTGAAGCCCTTTTGCAGCAAGAGAAATAATGGGGGAGGAAGGTTAGTGTGGGGGAGGTGCAGGAAGAACGTTACCTATTTTAGCAACCAGTATTGGGTTGGCTAAGAGCCTTTGCTGGGCGTTTTCGGTTTGCTGCTTGCTTGAGAAGAGACAGATTGGGGAGAGGGGCGTTTAGCAATATTGTAAGTCATCATGGTCTAAGCTGGCCTCTGTGTGTCGGCTCGTCAGAGCGCTAAAGACCGACTGGGAGGCAGGGCGATGTGGGCAGGCTGGATGCGACCTGAGCCTCAAGGGGCGGCTGTAGAAAGCAAACAGAGGTGTGGGCATGGGAGCGCGGGCTCAGTGCCCGCAGTGTGTGTGTGTGCGTGTGCGTGCACGCGCGCCAGTGGCATAAAGAGGATCTCTCGGATGGGGAGGCTGTACCTATAGAGGCACTTTCATTGTGGTGGGCACAACTAGGAGGAGGGAAGAAGCAGAGGAGAAAGATGAACAGAACACCTGGGGGGCACTGGCCTTGAATGGGGAGTAACTGTACCCAGGCCCTACTTTAGTTATGCTTTCGTGTTAGTGTATGTGTGTTTGCATGTATTTGCAAATGTGTGAGCGTGTCACTATGTGGTCAGTGTGTGTGTGCGTGCGTGCGTGCGTGCGTGCGGGTACCTGCCGTGTGTGTTGTCAGTGTGTGTGCTTGTTTGAGCGTCAGGGTTTGTGTGTTCATGTGTGTGTTTGCCACTTCTCGCTGTTTGAAATTTTTCAACCTTATCGGTCCAGAAAATACGGATCTCCTGGGGGAGAAAGATTAACGAGAGCTTTATTAAAGAGCAATTCGTCAGAGTGCTGTGTTTGTGAGATAGGGCTGGCAGCCAGTCAGCGCGCAGGCGACGTGAATTGAAGGCAAGGAAACAAATATACAATCAGATTGCAATGTTACAGCAAGAGATTCATTTGCAGATAACAAGCTGTCTGCCTCTCTCTCGATTTCTCTATAGCGCCTTCCCAATTGAAGGAATAGGCAAATGTCTATTACCTGACAAGAAGCCAGCCTTTTTTAAAAAAAATACAGCCTTTCCCCGTTATTAATGGGAATTAATTCCCGCCCCCTCCAAAAGGGAAGGAACGCTTTAGCCTGAGAAACAGAGTAGGAGCATCTCTTATCAGCACAAGAGAGTATTTCCTCTTTTCTAATGGAAGCTCCAGCGCTTGGTGTTTTGTTTCACGGGAATTTGCATTAAGCAAAAACTAGGTTGCAGTCATTTGAACCCTCAATCTATTAGGTGTTGCACTGGAGCCCAATGGTGCTGTGAACGGGTAGCTGCTTCCTTCTATAAATAGCCCCCTGATCTGCGTTTAATGGACCGTTTCCCTACGGTCCCTTCAGTGGCTGGAGCTAACGGCTTTTTCATCATCATTTTAATTTAGTACGGCAAGCAGAACTGATAAGGTAACGCACCGCTGCGCTTGTTCCGGGTTGCTAGCCTCCCAGGGTTATGAGGGGACACCACAGCGAGCCCCACACAACTCAAGGGCTACTGAAAATGAAGGCTGGGTTAGAAGAACAGGGTGAAGGGGGGGGGGGACGGTTGGAGGGGAATACAAACAATAGCTTCAACCCAAAGCAAACCAGCAAAGGATGGAAGAGAGTCATTATTGCGCTGCTCCAGACTCGACACATTCTCTAACCCAGAGTGGCAGCACGTTTTCATCCAACGACAGAATTGATTACACTGATAGAAAACCCATCCACAGGAATAAAAAGTTACCTTTAGAAAACAAAGAGCACTACATCTGCACTGTTTGTTACGATTATTATTGATTTACGGGTTTGGGGGGGTTGTTGTTGTTTTTTAAAAAAATCAAATGCCATTGGTTGCTTAATATGGCATTCGACTGTTTCCGGTTGATTTGGGGGCATTTCTGTAAATTCTGTTCAACCCCATTCAGTATCCCGAAAAGACAACTCAGGCGAGTTTCGAATTCCGAGTGTGCTGGGCACGATTGTTGCTTTACACCGAGGGACAGGCTGACTCTCAAGGCAAACTTTCCCTAGCTAGGCGGCTGCACGGCTCAGGCCGGTCCCAGCGCCCCCACCTCGCTGTCTGGGGTTTATGTGGCGTACCTTCTCGAATGACTGACCTGCCGAAGGACTGCGAGGCAAAATACGTTTTCAAGGGGAAAGATCTTTCAGCACAGCTCTCCAGCTGTCTCACCTAAGCGGTACAATCTCTTTCTAGACCTTTCATCCATTGCTACAGGGACTCGTTTCTGCAGCCCCCTTGAGTGACTTGAAGCCAGAAGGGCGACTTGACTGAGTTAGTCGGGGAGGGGGAGAGGGCGGGGCGTGTGCGCTGGATTTCCCCACAATCTCCTCCTCCTGTAAACTGCAGCTAATGGTCTAGAAAATGGCAGCGCTGTGGCAGGTGTCCATTTGCGCTGTGTCTAGTAAAAATGTGCTTGTGTCTTTGTGTGTGGTGGTGGAGGGAATATCCCTGCTTTGTGATTAAGGGATAGGAAGGAGTAGGGTCTGTAATTGCCAGGAGTCTGCTATGGAAGCTGCACTGAATTACAGCTTACAATTCCAGATTTGCGGAAGTTTGTTATTTTTGTGATTAAACCCCAGGGCTCACTAGTAATGTTCATTCTGCTACTTCCCCCCTGGACACCCCTCTCCCTTCAAGCTTTTAAAAACTATGGCCACGATCCACAAACAACTTACTCCGGAGTACGTGGTTTGTGGATCCCGGCTGTGTTCATTCACAGTAGTAAAAATTAGACGGTTTCATGTCTGAACAAATGTGACAGTTGCTAGGAAAGGTGTTAGTCTCCTCCTCTAGACGAGAAGGAGCAGAGACAGTAATTTATTCTCTGCTGCTTACAATGTCTCTCTTCTGTAACTCTTAATTTAAGCACCCATCGGCGATGCAGCTCTGTGGAAGTTTTGATCTATCTCCGTACTTACCCTCAGGCACAGCAACACACACACACACACAAACACACTGCACGCGGAGGGACCCTTCTCATATACACACACCCCTCTTACACTCTGCGCGGAGAGACCAATTGCCACTTTTCGCCACTTCCTCAACGCTGGCCAGAAACAAGAAGTGATGTGTGAAATGTTTATTACTTGCAGCCAGCCAATCCGAATGCAGTAAACATTTCCATCATTGGCGGAGCTTTTTAATGGCCTTGGTTCCCCTATGCAGTAAACATGCAAAGCTCCATTAAAATAACATTATGGCTGTGAGGACGCCACAGAGCAAATAGGTTGGTTTGAGGCTGAGCAGCAAGCCTCTTGCATTCAAGTTCTCAGGCAGACCCGCTTCTTGGCTCAACCTAAGACGGTGGTTCCCGGATCCTGCAGACAACTGGCGGTCCTTGCGGCCATGTGGAGTGGGCCACAATGGGAATGCGAACAAACTGCGTCTTAGAAAAGTGGGTTTCCTTCTCCAGCCTAGTGTTGCATGGCGGGAGTGGGAGGAAGAGATCAGATTGTGCATGTATTGGTCCTCCCTCCCCCATCTATGGCCACAGCACTACTGAGGCCTGGAAGCCATGACTAGGCACTGGCAGCACACAATGATGATTATTTGTCAGGCTGGAAGATAACTTGTCCAAGGCCACTCAATGAGATCGTGGCTAAGACAGGATTTGACCCACCCTACTCTTCCAAGTCCAACACCTTTCCCCCTAGTTGTGGCCATCTTGGGGGGTGTATCGCGTTCTGCAAGACATGTTGAGGGATGACAGTGATCCTTTGGTCTACAAAATGTGGATCCACTGACCTAAGGTGTCCACTCCCGGCTTGAGAGCCTCCTGCAAAATGGTAATGCTCCCTTCCCTATCCGACCACCGGATTCTTGGCTCACTTAACTTTCTCAGGCTTCATTGGGAGAGGCGGGTATGCTGAACAAGGAATGGAGGCAAAAGCCCCCTAGTGGGTTTAACAGTTACAAAACGCCCACCACCCAGCTCATGCCTTGGAGTATGCGTTTTACATCCGGGAATTCAACCACTTTCTTAAGTTTAGCATCAAACTGAGATCTCTGCTAAACGAAAGCAGCTGAGAAAAGCTAGCCAGCTCCCCCGACAGTTCTGCGTGTGCAGCCCAGGTTCCCCATTACTAAATATTAATTTACAGCTCACTCGCAGATCAGTTGATCTGATCCAGAATTAATCTTGTTTGTCTCCATTGAGCGCATCAGTTTCTGCTTAGCTGAGTGACAGCAGGGGCCAAAGAACATCAAGAAATGTCAAAGACTGTCAAATGCATCAAAACAAATGATGCTGACCACTAATTTAAATTGAAGCCGCAATCCTCAAACCACTTACTCCGGATTAGTCCCTGGAGTGAGTGGTTTGAGTCGGGATCGTGGCACAAGACTGATTCCACCTGCTGTGAAAGGAGCCTGTACCTCTCACTCCCTTTGTGAGGAGAGACAGTCCAAACACCCCATATCTGTAATAATCCATCCAGTCGCTAGATGGCACCCCTAACTTGACTGAATAAAACCTGCCTTTCATAAATGGAGCTGCTGCAAAACTCACATTGACTTCCATGAATTTCACTCTTTCATTGTATTTAAAGATTTCTCAGCCACTTTGTCTTGTATCACCTGGAGGTTTCTCTCCTTTTTGCTAAGGGGACTTTGTGTGCTTTGTAATTCCCCCCTGATGAATAGTGCAATGTTAACATGTTTAGATCCTATATACTATGTTAATATATAAAGTATTTGTTAGTCTATAACATGCTCAATAATTTACTTTTTTTGAAGTTTGCTTGGTTGGAAGCTCATGGGGACGTCTAGACGTGCTGTGAAGAGGGAATAATTCCTCATTCAGGGGAGAGGTGGGGAACCTTTCCCCTCCCACCTGGTCACTTTGAAAATGGGTACAAGCTCTGTGGACCAGATAAGAGCTAGGGGTAGTTAAGGGGTATGCGCAGGATGATGGAAGGTAGGGGAGGTCCCAATGATGGAACCATCCCCTATCCTTGCATAAATGCTCTTATCTCTGCTCCCTTCCCCTGAGATAGGGACTGGTCCATGGGCCTGATCTAGGAACTGGAAAGGCTGGGCTGGGACCAAATAGAAAACAACTATGGACCCATGACTACCTTAATGGAGGCCCCTGCTTAAGAAGCCATCTTTGGATGTTGGCTTGATGGCCAGCTATTGGCCTGTCTCTAACCCTCCCTTTTTAGGGAAGGTTATTGAATGGGTGGTTGCCTGACAGCTCCAGGCTTATCTCGATGTCATCGGATTCCTGGACCCATTCCAGTCAGACTTTCGCCCTGGGTATGACATGGAGTCTGTGCTTGTGGCACTAGTCGATGACCTGCACCTGGAGATTGACGAGGGGAATTCTGCCCTGTTGACCCTGTTTCAGTGGCCTTTGATACTGTTGATCATGGGGTGTTGTTGACACGACTGTGAGACCTGGTGGGGGTGCATGGGACTGCTCTTGAGTGGTTCCACTTTTTACTGTGAGGGAGGTCCCAGAGTGTGGTGATGGGCAATTGCTTGTTGTCTTCTCAGGACTTTGCCTGTGGGGTCCCACAGGGTTCCATTCTGTCTCCTCTCTTGTTCAGTGTGTATATGAGGCCGCTAGGTGAGGCCATTTGGGGTGAAGTGCCATTAGTATGCTGATGGCACCCAGCTCTACCTCTTTTACATCCAGCTCAGGCCTGGCAGCCTTGGTGCTTACCCATTGCCTGGCTGCTGTTGGGGACTGAATGAGAGTGAGTGAGTTGACTGAAGCTGAATCCAGACAAGACCAAGGTGATGATGGTTGGCTGGTCTTCTGGCCTGGAGGGTATTGGAACACCTCTCATTGAGGAGGTCCAGCCCCCTCTAGTTGATTGGGTTTGCAGCCTTGGCGTGCTTCTGGACCCCTTGCTGCACCTGGATTGTCAGATTGCAGCGGTGGTCAGGAGCACTTTGCACCAACTCACTCCATCTGGTGAGGAGGCTGTGGCCTTTTCTTTCTAATTCAGATCTGGCCACTGTCAACCATGCTTTCGTACCTTACTGGAATGCACTTGATGACCGTCTGAAAGGTGAAGCTGGTACAGAATGTGGTGGCTCACCTCACAGGTGTAATGTGAGCACATTACACCGGTGCTCTGTAATCTTCACTGGCTTGCTATAGCTTTCCTGGCCCAATTCAAGGTGCTGTTTTTGACCTTTAAAGCTCTAAATGGTCTGGGCCCCACATATCTGAGAAACCACCTGCCCTGCCATGCCCCACTGCGGCCCCTGCGATCAGCCGGCAGTGCTTCCCTGTGGGTACTGTCGGTTACACTTGTTCGTATGATGAGGGCTAGCAGGGGGGGCTTATGGGTTGCTGCCCTGATGCTATGGAACTCTCTTCCCACGGAGGTACAGCTGAACCAGAGCCTGAGTAACTTCTGGAGGCAGTGTAAGATTTTCTTATTTGTAAGGGCATTTGACAGGGAGGGATAGGGATGGGGGAGTTTGCTGGGTGGGTTGGGGTAGGGTTGTGAGGGGGGTTGGAGTAGGACATGGGGAGGTGGAATTGGGTGGTTTTGAGGGGCAGTCTGGGAAGGTTGGGATGGGGGGGGCGGATTTTATTCTGTTTTTATGGTTTTTAATGTTTTTATATATGTTGCTAGCTGCCCTGAACCTTAGGAAAGGGTGGGATAAAAAATTTAAATAAATAAACAATGATTTTATTGTGGTGCCCTGGTGAAGAAGTATTCCTCCTGCATTTCGCTGTGCTAGGACTTTGCTCTTTTGCCATGTTTCCAGTCCCTTTGCTGAGGCTGCAGCTGAGAGCAGTTTCCTGTGAAAGGGAACGATTTCCACTCTGGGAGTAACTTTGGGCTAAAAAAAATTGCTGGGGGGGGGGGAGATACTGACCCACATAAGCACCACCCGCTATCTCTAGAACTGCGGGGGAGGAAATTTTAGGGGGACACTCCCTGTTCTCTCCCTGTAATTACTACCATGTTTCCACTAGAATCAATCCAATTTAAACTTCAGCCTGTGGCACAGTTTAACTGTGACCCAAATATTACTCCTTTCTCCCTGTAATATGGGGCCAAACTGAGGTGATTAAAGGGAGTTCTCTGGATTTGCGCTGGTACAATTAACAAATGAACTTTCCCTCTACTCCGCCTTCACTTTTTGACGGTGAGATGCACCCAGAACATTTCTCTTACAAAGATCTAACTAAGAACGGACACGGCAATTCTCAAGCTCCCACGGCATTAACCCACGAGACGAGATTAGACCCTTGGGCAGCAGACTCCCCACTGCGCTCGCCGGAGGGAGAGGGAGTTATGGGGAGGAGCAGTCTTCCAAAACTGTAATGTTGAACAAGCTTGTTCTGTTCAGTGGCAAAGGACAGAATAAAACCAAGTAAAAGTCTTTATTCTTGACTGATAACACAATCAAAACGAGATTGGTTTGTGTGGACTCTGGTAGGGTTTCTTTTCTCCCAGTCAGGAGGCACAGGAGGCTTCCCGAGGAATGTAAATCTTTTGATGACAGCTAGCTGCCATTCTAGTTCCGTTTGGAAACTTTCTAGTTAGCCAGCCTCGTAATTTCGAAGGGGACACTTTCTCAAACGGAATCAAAAGTCATTGCATCTGTAGAGGTCAGACTGCAACAAGGACTGGAGTTGCCTAGACATATTTGTGTGATGTTAAAAAACAAACAACCAAAAAACCCACAAGCTTACATGCGTTATGTGGACAATAAAGATTCATTTACATTGTTAGCTGCAAGGAAAAAGTCCATTCTTATAGTTTACCGAGAAGTTGGTTGGTTATTATTTTATTTGTTTGTTTGCTTGTTTTATTCAATTTTCTACCCGACTCTTCCTTAAGGCTCCAGAGCTGCTTACAAAGTAAAAACACACACCATAGAAATACAATAAAACTTCATTTAAAAACCCACCCTCACGCCTAGGCCCTAAACCCTTTCACCTCAACCCCTAAACCCTTTCACCTCATTTGCCTGCCAAATGCTTTGTTAAAGAAATTTGCCTCCGAAAAATATTATGTATGGATCTCTCTGTCTCTGTCTCTCTCTCTCTGGCTCTCACTCGCTCGAGTTTTATATGGCATCGTCATTTTAAGTGCCTAATAAAATATGATGATTGATTATTATTTTTTTATTATTATTATTATAAATATGTTACTTTGAACATAGCCAGACTTGTCTACAAGAGCGTGGATATCGCAGGCAGGGTGGATAAGTGCAGCCCCACCCACTCTGTATGGGAGAAATAATAATAGTAGTAACACCGTTTATTTGGCATGTTCTAGCCCAGATAAGTTCTCTTTGGCAGAAATATTGCGTTCCCCTGCTTGGGTGCCCAGTCACTCGCCTTTCACTGCAGTTAGTTTCTCCCTCGGTGCAATTTGCTCGCTCGCCGGTCTCCCCCTGGAGGCTTTCCCCGATTCGCTCGCCTTCCCTTGCATGTTGGCAACAATTAGAAGCCAGGCAAGCTGAAAGTGGACCTGATTTCAATCCTACCCCGCTGCCCCTCTCGGCGGCTCAGTCCATAAACCCCGCCTGCAGGCTGCAATAGCATTGACTCAGCCTGAACTCCCTTCCAGGCGGTTACTGGAGTGGAATCTGTCTGATCGACTTAATAAGAACTTACCACTGCACTAAATGACAAAAATTTGTTTTGTGCATGGCTGGTTTTTTTCAGTTGATGTCATTTTGAGCTCACCCTCCTGGAGGCAAATAGTCCCCATAAATACTCTCCTTCCTGACCTCATTAGTGCAGAGCCAGAGCAAACTCCACTTTGAAACTGTTGTCTAGAGAGCTGCGCTAGCGGAGCGCTTGTCAACATGATGCTGGGGAGTGAGTCGCCTCTAACCTGTGCCCCTTGTAACAACCATGTAGGCTTCTTGCAAAGGAACAACAGCCTGGAAGACAAGAGCCGGATTGTGAGCTCGCTGAAAGAAAGACAGTCTTCCAAGAACCTGCTGGCTTGTGAGAACAGCGAGAGGGAATCCAGGTTCAGACGGACCGAGACAGACTTCTCCAATCTCTATGCCAGGGGTAAATGCTTTACAGCCACTGTCTGTTCAGTCTCGTCGTCTCCTGCCCTCCTTACTCTGCCCTCGCCTCCTCCTGAATCGTCTGTTTAAAAACTTGCAGATACTTTGTTTTTGCCTGAAACATTTGTTTGTGAGAATCTAAATGTCTATGTGTATTTGAAACTGCTGGCCAGATCCACTCTGGTGGTATAATCCGGAGTAGCTGCCCCGGTTCCAGCTGATTCACTCCCACTTCGCCATATCCACCCCACCCCCAAAAGACACCGTTAAAATTAAGGATTTTTTTCTTCTTCTTTGCAAATGAGCAATTGAAGACGTTAAATACTTTATCAGCATTTTCTGGTGCCGAATGCATTATAGCCAGTGTAGCTAGAAAATGATAGGGACGTTATTTCGGGCTGTGCACGCCATTAGGTGTAGTGTGTGTTTCTGGGTGTCTCTGTGCTTGTGTCTCGTCTCTTGTCTGTCTGTCTGTCTGTGTACTTGTATGTCTCTATTTCAGCCCCGCTGTGTCTGTCTGTCTGCCCGTGTTATATTTCTCCCTGCCCCAGTGTCTGTGTGTGAGGAAGAGGATTAATCCCTACATCTACAGGTTTCCTAGGAAAGAGGAGTGCGAGCTAAAGGAGACCTGTGGCCGCTCGCTTGTTTTCCTCCCCGCGCGCCATAGATTAGCTTGCAGGGGTCAGGATTGCGGTGACCCGCGCTGGTTAGCTGCACCGAGGAAGCCCCACGCTGCCGCTGATGGATGAATGGACGGGCGGAAGCGGCCACACGCGGCGGGGGGCTAAGTGGCAACAGGGCAGCCTGCGCTCGGCGATGGGGGACAGTCAGTATAAGCAGGGCTGGTCCATCAGCGCCTGGCGGGTCCGAGCGAGCTGTCTGTTTGTCTGTCTGTCTGTTCGCAGATTTGCTGCCCGGCAAAAACGGGGAGGAGCAGACGATGCAGTTCCTGCTGGAGGTGGTGGACATCCTGCTCAACTACGTACGGAAAACCTTCGACAGGTCCACCAAGGTGCTGGACTTCCATCACCCGCACCAACTGCTGGAGGGGATGGAGGGCTTCAACCTGGAGCTCTCCGACAACCCCGAGTCCCTCGAGCAGATCCTGGTGGACTGCAGGGACACCCTCAAGTACGGCGTCAGGACAGGTACGGTCCCTCCCCTGCACGGATGGATGCCCCCGCCCCCACTACAGCTCCCCCCCCAATTTCCTGGAAGGGGCGTGTCCTGGCACCCAGAAGCTCCACCCTGACCCTCCTCTTGAGCTCCTCTCTTTCATGGGGAGTACCAGCTGGCGGGGGGCAGCCGGCGCGTGTCTATGAACAAAAGGTCTGAGGTCGTCCCCTCCCCACCCCCAGCATCACACCTGGTTCCCCGGCTGCAGGAGTGAGGGGGAGCAGCAAGGCTTTGGCCAAGGGGTCCCCTCTTCACTTCCCTCCCCTGGTGGAAGGAGCTCTGCTTAGTAAAGAGGAGCGCTCTCCACAATAGAGGAGCTAACTCCTCCCCAACTTCACTCTCCTCCTGAAGCTCCACCCCCTCAATCTCCTGAATGATGCTGGCTCCACCCACTACCAACCTTCCAGGAAAATCAAACCGGGTAGGGTGGTGCAAGGTAGGCTGGGGTCTGTAACTTTGTCCCGCTGCAGTGCCCCAAATTATGGAGGAGCGTCTCCCGCCCCCCAGTGCGGGAGCGATCTGCTCGCCTACCCCCGGTAAAGGTTTCTGGCAGCAGCTCCTGCATCGCTCTCCCTCCAAGCAACTTTATTGTCAGTGTTAGGCGCTGGCGCTCCATTCGTCACTCAAATGGGCATTTCACAGCGTTGTTTGCGGAGCCCAGACACAAGTTTTTAAGACGTAATCTCTTTCGCTTGATGAAATGCACGCCGCCTATATCTCCGGGGAACAATATCATTAGGTTAATGAGGGCATAAATGACACTGAATTTGCAGTTTTCCTTCTTTATGTTCACCAGACGTTTAATTCACACACCAAAAAAAGGAGAAAAAAAAGGGGGGGGGGAAGGCTTTGAAAACTTTAAGGAATAATCGTTAATAATCCCGGCCCCACCGATTTAAACCCATCGCAGAGGGGGAGTCCCCTACTGCCAGATCATTTTTGGCCCTTACCGCAGATGGAATTCCATCCTAATTTCCCATTCCCTTTCAACTCAGCGAGTTCGATCGTAGCCCAGATAGCCCCCAAATCCAGCCTCTGAACTTCGCCTAAAATGTTTTAAGTCTATCTTGATAGAGATCTGAACTGCCTATAAATCCGGAGCGCTGGTAGGCAGGCACCCAAACCCGAGCCGCACACTCATACAGTATTGATGTTTCTGCTGCCGCCAAGGCTGCTCAGACTGTCCCTATCAGAACCGGCTCTCTCTCCGGACCGTGGGACAGCGCCTCCCCCGGCATCCCATAAAGCCCCCAAACTAAATAGGGGGTTGAAAGTAAGGAAAGAGACTTTTTCTGCTGGCCCAAATTGGAGCGGGGAAAACATGTCGCCCGTCGCCCCCAATGATCTGGACTATCCATTTAGCGGCTAAAGGGGGTCCCAGACTCCCCTGGGGAGCTCTCCTGTTAGGGACACGCTCCCATCCCACCTAGAGCAGCACCAACACCCATCAGGGTAAGGGGCGAGAAGCGGGCTCCCTCCCTTCATTATCATTTCTCTGTGTACAAATTTACCTAAAAGAGCAAGCTGCTGGAAATGACACGTGTGCCCATGCAGCCGCTCCAGTTTGGTTACTCTGCGCTGCTATCTAGCTCAACAAGCGGTAGCATATTCCAAGGCCGCGATCCACAGACCACTTACTCCGGATTAGTCCCTGCGGGCTTCAATGGGACTAATCTGGAGTAAGTGGTTTGTGGATTGTGGTCCAAGAAGATCTGCTTTTTCAGTAAAGTGCAGCAGCTTAATGTAGCTGGCCCATTTCACAGGCTGTTGGGGAAACTGCTTTAATATCACTGTACTGTTTAGTTAGCACCTCCCTGCTCCCATCTTCTCCCTGTGATTTAGGTTTTTATGAGGTCTATATACTGCCAGGTAGGGCTGGGTCATATTATTTGACTGATGTTTTATTGTTTTTGGCCTATGGCCATAAATAAATTACATTATTTATATTTATTTGACCGGGAGGCAGATATGATCAAATCCAGACGGTATTTATAGGAGCAACAGCCCATAGTAAAGGATTAAGCAATGTAGATTTAAAACCAGTGCCGGATCATCCTCGAGCTCCCATGACAGGCAGCAGCACAGACTGACCTGCTGAGTGGGAGGATCGGGCTCAGATTCTGAAGGCTTTATTCAGGCAAAACTCCTATGAAAGCCAAAGGGATTTAACAAGAAGAAGAAGAAGAAGAAAAAGCAACCTATCATACGGAAATGACAACCTTGCCGAAAGCACGAGTGAAAGATAGGAGAGCTTTTCTTCCTAGTTTCGCAAACTGCCTGTCAGGGCAACGAGAGAAATAGCACTAATTTGCAAAACAAAAAGCTAAACCAACGACAGCAGTCGTGCTGTTTAAATCTATTCCCCCGCCCGCCATCAATAGGCTATTAGAAACAAATATTAGCATATCGCTTTCTGGACAAGATAAAACTTCCCTGGTCCCCCAGGGTGAGTTACTGCTATCGGAGAAGAGATGACGTTTTACTGCTGTATCCCTTCAATCTTTCCTGGGTTGGGATGCTCTGATCACTTCCTTCGGAGTACTTTTCAATAGGACTACTCTGGTGTAAGTGTTGGTTCGCGGTCCTGGTAGACACATAATTTAGGTATGCAGTGGAGTGAAAGGAATGGCCTTAGCTCCATGTCTACAAGACAAGCGTCTCCTCTACCTACCCATCACCCACCCATCATGCACGTTGCAGGGGGACAGAAGACCTTGTCCATCCATTGGCTCCCATTGTTTCCAGTTGTCCATCCATGTCCTGCGTTTTAGTATGTTCCTTGTTGCACATGCAGCTGTGCATCATAGGTAACGACTGGGGAGGCGCTTCTCTAAAAACACCGCATGTCTTACCCCCCTGCAGAGACTAGTGTGGAACACATTTGCAATTAATTTGACATGAATTAAAAATAACTAATTAGGGTATAATCATCTCGGTATGTAGGGCAAGTTGCGGGCTGCTTGTTGAATCGGTTTCTCCCAATGTCATAAAGCGGCACAAACAATTATTCACATAGGCGTGGAATCCCCGTGGTCTGCAATCATAGGGGACCTGAGACTCTCAGCCAGTTATAATGTTTATTTTATTGCTACCCTTATTATTTTACCGTGTGTTGGACTAATTATTAAAAATGGCACCATTTCCATTTGTTTTAGTTTACCTCTTTTTAACTACAAATTCTAACCCGCTAAATTTGAGAGGATACGGGTCTTGGTCATTCAACCTCATCGGCTTTTATACAGTATATTGGGCTAAACTGCTAAATTCTGAGGAGAGCTTCGCTTTAAGCATGTGTTCTGAGACTCTTCTTCCTTCCCCCTACTCAAGGGGTCAAAGATTTCTGATTAGGAGATGTAAAAAGTTTTGTCGAGACAGGGGACAGACAAGTAACTAGACTTGAGGGGATATTGAGTTTCGCACATTGCTTATAGTTCTAAGGAAATCCAAGCCCTAGGGACAGATTCAGAGCTGTTTGCCACCACACCCCCTAATTTCTCCTTAACTAAAGGATCTCATTAGGAACTCAGTCCTGTCCCGCTGAAGTGGATGGGACCTTTGGATTAGGTCTAGCATAACTTCTGTTTGTCACAGAGACCCCTGCTCAGGAGTACGAGTGCCTGCTGTTCCTGACCCCTGTCTGTCGCTTCTCTAATAAACAGCCTTGCTTCCCCCCAATCTGAATGCAAATATGGCTAAAAAACTGCTGGTTGCCAGTGTCACGGGTCACTGTCACAGGTCAGGGGAGTCCGCACCCCCACTTTACCGGGTTTGAGTGACTCAGTTTCCCTTGTGCACAGTTCTCTTGAATCAGTTTCTCTCACTGGCTAATTCAGGTCTGCCACAATGAAACTTCTTGTCTCACAAGGGCCCGATCCTTCCCGTTTACAGACTCTTTACTCTCTGGGTTCGTAAGAGCTTGAGGGCTCTTGTAGCTCACTTGTGTTCCAATATTAGACTCTAGACCACTTCTTTATAAACTAAGAAGTATATTTATTAATTACATAACAAGATAGTTGATACAGAGTGTTATTAGAAATAAAAGGTAAATATAACGCATTCCTAACTTATACTGTTTTGAGTTCCTAAGTTATTCATCTTACCCTAGAACAAGTCCATAAGTTCTGGTTTTCTCAGCCATAAGGAACTGGCTGGGCTCTGGCTTCTTAGAGCGAAAGCTGTCTCTCACTTCATCTTCCCCCAGCCTGCAGTGATCAGGCTGGTTCTTTCGTATGTAGATGTTCAAGATGGCTCTTGCAGGAAATCTCCAAGCAGTCTTTTCTTCCCTCTGGGATCTCTGTCCTTATATAGTATTTGTCTCTCTTTGTCTGGGTTTTCCCGCCTCTAGGGAATGTGTCCCAGAGCATGTAGGCAACCCAGGTAAACATGGAAGTTAATTAACATCTCCATAGGATGTCTAGCAAGGCAGCTTTCAATCCACGTTCGGTTATCTCTTGTAGTTTCTACAGACTTGTGACGTGTGAGAGGGCCGACCTGAGCTGTAATTTGAGTTCTACTGTTCTCAGAGTTGGCATTACAACATGTGGAACTTGTAACATTACATACTGTACAGTTACAGTAACATTGCATCCATGTGAAACCCTTGGTACTACATATTTACAAACATGTAGTCCCGTGTTACACGTATGTGACCCCCTGTTCCCCCGTGACAGCCCCCCCCGTAAGATAGCATCGTGGAGAGACATGTCAGCGTCTCGTAACTCCCCGTGACAGCCAGTGTTGAAGTATTTAGCCCTGACATAAAAGTTTTAAAGCCATCTAACAATATAGATCCACCCTTCCCACTTTGAGTTGTTGTTTGTTGTTGTTGTTTTAAAAAAAAAGTTTAGGAATGTACAGAAAAGCACTATATTTGTAAAAAAAATGTTTATGATGTTTGCAGCAGAAAACTGATTTACATAGTCAATTGAATCCACAAGCACAAGTACTTATTGCTTTGTGGGGAAATTTTCTTTGGAAAGAAGATATTACTTGGTGCAAAGCCAGAGCCTCTGGTGACTGATGAGATAGCACGGAGCTTCCGAGATAATAACAGTGAAGGATATCGTTCATCTTTCCAGGTCATCCTCGTTTTTTCAACCAGCTCTCCACTGGACTGGATATTATTGGCTTGGATGGAGAATGGCTGACATCAACTGCTAATACAAACATGTAAGCCTCCCGTCTCTTACTTTTCCTTCTGTCCTTAGGGTTAGTGACTGTCTACCTTGCCAGGAATCACAAATCTTTCACAGGCCCTTTCTACAACCCCACCCCACCCCCTGCACACATGTTGGCGGGATAGCGCTCACAAACACTGCAGCAGGCGGTACTCTCAAATACAGACAGCACCTAGCACCTATTGAGCTTGGAAGGAGAGGAACTTCCGACGTGCATTAAAAGCACAGACCAGAAAAGACATAACTGTCTGGGTCACCGTTTTAACAACATCTGCCAAAAGAGAGCGTGCCAGCTCATCCAGGGTACGCCCGGGCAGATGACCCGAACATGGGTTCCTGTCTATAAGGTATCCCAGGGCATTTTCAGACGTGGTGGGCCCAGAGGCCCGCCATGCTGAACCCTGGACCGGGATCGCTCTCAGATCCTGGTCCATGATGAAGCCGTCTGTCCTTCAGACATGCCGGCTCCATCGCTGTGGGGAATCGGGGAGAGGGTGGGGCCATGCAGCGTGATGTGCGGCCACACAGTCCCCCCCCCCGCACTCCCTCAGCCACCCGCCCACGACAAGATGGGCGGGCGTAGCAGCCAATGAGGCTGCTACATCCGATCCCGTACCATGGTTTGGGGCGCGATTCCAGACCAGGGCAAGGTAACTGATGTTACTTTTGCCCCTTTCCAGATTGTGGCCAAGCTAACCACACTTCTCGACCTCCAGCTGGCTGGAGGCCCAGAACGATTGTTAGGTTTGAACCCCGCCAGAGACTCACTGTGGTGAACATCTGGCAGGGGTCAAACAGATGTTCACGGGAAAGCCACCACCACAGGATCCACTGTGATGAAAGGCGTTTTTGTAATGTCTGAAATTACCCCCAGTCATGTTTTATATACCCAATAACTCTTAACCATACTGAATTAGTGTTACAGTAGAACACACGCCCCTTCCCTCCTTAGCTGGGCACCTCTCCAATAGGGACAAAAAGTATGTTTTTAGAGTTGTTTGAATAAATGTGTTTCTCCTGTACTTTTTATTTTGGGAAGTTTTTCTTTATCCTTGTATGTTACAAGAAATTCCTATAATTTAGAATTTCTATCTGTCTGTCATACAGTACAGTACAATATGCCTGTGTACATTTGGATCTGTTCTTGATAAGCTTTCTCTCTAGAATAGTCAGGTAATCCTGATGCAAAAGCCCCTGCTCCCATACCCACTGAAGCCAGTGTCCAAATTTCTAGTGGCTTCAGTGGGAACAGGATTAGTTTCTTAGTTCTCTTTTGATTATCTTATAAATCATACAAGTGGCTTTTAAGAGGTTTCAGAATGACTGCAAGAGGAATTAAAAACCATAAAATGAAAAAGTAATTTGATCATCTGATGAAATTATTCTCACTAGGATGTTTTAAAATACTGTGTTAGGTATTAGGATGAGAAAATACAATTTTGGGCCTGTATAACATATTTTATAAATTGATAACAATTATTCTTGACATCAAAATGGAGTGGAAGTTGAAATCAAATTCAAAATGTTTTGCTGTACTTCTGCCACAAGCATTGTCATTCAGCAAAAAAGAAGCCTTTAGGCTGTTTTAAATTGTGTATTGATTTGTCTAGGCTCCAAAAAATGACATGCTAAGAGTCAAAATACTCATTCAAATGCTTGATTACAATTTTGGTCCTTTTCACATAAGTGCTTCTCCCCCCCCCTCCCGCCCCTCCACTTGCACACATGGGTGGGTGGGTGCCCATGCGAATGCTGCGGCAGGTGCAGGGGGGATGGGTGGGTGCCCGTGGGAACACCGCGGGTGGTGGGTGGGCGTTCACCCTGGGTGTTGATGTGGGGATGCCACCCATGTGAATCCCATGGCGGGTGTGTGGGCATGCATGCTCACTCATCTACACCCACCTACACCCATCCCTCCCACACAGAGCAACCGGTAAAAATGGTGGTTGCTCCATGCGTGTTGATGGGTGGAAGTGGGTATAGATGAGTGTGTACCTATCTACACCCTCCTCCCACCCACTGCACATGGACCACGGTGCATACTGACACCACCACCCCCATGCCACGGCCCATGTAAAAAGGGCCATAGTCTTATTGTTGCTAAGGCATAATGCACAAAGGAATTTACCTGCAAAATGAAAAATAATGATTATTTTTATTTGCCCCATTCATTGGTAATGGTTCAATGAGTGTAGATGATTACTAGCTGTGTATATTACCAGTTGTTGTTGTTGTT
>QEPC01003457.1:4890639-4912267 GCA_003113815.1 Sphenodon punctatus | reverse complement strand
CCGCTGCCTCCACCTATCCCCCCACCCACTGTGGCCCATGTGAAAAGGGCATAAGTACTTGAAATAACTAATCCTTTGACTGGGATATTTTAGCATTGCTCACTCAGCTTCCATTGAAATCAGTGTTCTAGCTCCCCTTGGCTTCAGTGAAAGCAATGTTAAACCAGTCCTGAGAATTTTTTATAATTTAATTCTTACATTAGTGGGGTGAAGTGTGGGAGCGTGCATGCACTCCCACCCACCGCCCGCGGTATTCCCACGGATACCCACCCATCCCCCCCGCACCTGCTACGGTGTTCACATGGGCATCCCCCCCACCCGCACACTTGTGCGAGGGGGGGCACTCATGTGAAAAGAGCCTCAGTAACCATTCATCCAAAAACCCATCTGAAGGTGGAGTGGGGAGATGTGCACTCCTGTGCCACAGCACCCACTCATGGCTACACACAGGGCACTGTTCCAAAATCTGGAGTACTCTGTGCAGGGCAAGGTTAAAAAGTGCGTGGCAACAGGTGCCCATACATTGTTGGCCTGTATGAACTGGGGTGGCCACCCACATCAGCAGACAGGTCCATGGCCTGGCTGGCCCCTTCCCCGGTCCCACCCACAGCCCTTCTGGGAGCCCTTAAAGGACATGCACACGAAATACAAAACCACGTGCTGCTTCCTGTGTGTCCTGCCCGGAATGTGCTTTTGTTATTTCTCAGAACTGACAGCGACTGTAGCAGCTCCCGGGGTCATGGGCAGGAAGGGGTTACTGGCTGCTGCGACTTCATGTTTCCATGGTGACCCTGTGTGTATCATGGCAGAGGGTGGGCAGTTGAGTGGGGTTTGGGGTGGGAGGGTTTCTGTGGGGTTTTGGGGGAGGGGGAACAGCTGCCCATACAAGTTGTTTGTTGGACCAGTCAGTGCCTGCAGGAATGTATGGAGGCTCCCTGCATGGCTGCGATGGCCACGTTGGGAGCCGCCTGTTAGAATCTCTCCCCACTCACTCAATTGAGTGGATGCTCCGCAGCTGTGCCACTCTGTGGCCATGGACCCCCCACAGCCTTGCTCATATGGGGGGGCGTGTTCCATGGCCATGGAGTGGCACAGCTGTGAGTAGCCACTCAGGTGAGTGAGTGCCAATTTGTGGGGATGGATTCTAATGGGCAACTCCCAACATGACTACTCTTGCACTCCTCCTGCCATGGTCCATGGGGATGGGGAAGCACGCTGGGCTGGCCTTTGAAAGTGACATGTCCCGGCCGTGAGCACTGGGCAACCTGGGCTCCCCAGCACTTGTGGCCAGCTCGTGTGATGTGCAAAGGTCATGTCCCCCACCGTCAGACCCTCTGAGCAGGGGACCTGTCTGCTGGCTTGGGTGGCTGCCCTAGTTCATACAGGCAGAGGATGCATGGGTGCCTGTTGCCACACACATTTTTGACTTGCTTCATATGGAGCACTCTGGATTTTTCGGCAGTGCCTTGTGATTGGCCATGAGTGGGTGCTGAGTGGCTTACAGGAGTGGGCATCCCCCTGTTCCACCTTCAGACAGACAGGCGGTCGGATGAGTGGCTCCTGAGTGGCCATGAGTGGTAGCATTTCATTTAAAAACACCCTATGGGTGTTTTCAGATAAGCACTTCCCCATCCAGTACCCACCACCCAGTACCCACCATGTGTGTGTGAAAACCCCTCTGGTAACCAATGGTTAACCAGTTAATACTGGGTGGCTAATGCATTTGTCTGAAAACACCCACTGTGCACTTCAGTTCTCTTTAGTGATACATTGGCACAGAAGTTATGAGATAGATAGACAGCAACCTTGTTTTCCCCACATCACTACATAGTTTGTACTTTTATGCTGAGATTTTCAAAGTCACTTAAGAGTTTTGGATACCAAATTTCCATTCAAATTAGCATGAATTGAGTGAACTTGAAAATCTTAGCCTTGCATTGGCTTTATGATTTGATCGTCCATAGTTGTGCATCATTACCTTGAATCAATGCAGGCTCATCCATATTTCCCCTGTCAGTTACATTTATTTGTTTAAATTTTCTAAACATTTCATGGAACACTTCTAAACTTATAAGCACACATTGGTCCCGTTAAAAGTTATTATATATGTCAGCAGGTGGGGTACATCTTCCTTTCTGGGGGCCACTTTGAAAATTAGTGCAAGCTTTGAGGGCCACATAGAATTTGGGGTTGGGAGTTTTTAAGGGGGGCACTCAGGGAAAGGAGGGCTTGGATCTTTGCCATGAATCTGTCCCCTATCATTGAGTGCATGACCCTTTTTAAAAAAAACAACAAATTTTTATCCCACCCTTTCCTCCTCTGGCAGCTCAGGGTGGCGTACAATAAAACAAACAAAATATAATTATATATATACAAAAGAACTAAAAGGTCACAAACCTCCCCAACCCTTCTTCCTCTTATCCATCTCCCCCACCGAAGCTTGGCAAAAAAACCAGGTCTTATAGTGGTGCCTGAAAGGGGGGGGGGGGAGAGATCCGGGGACAAGCTGACCTCCACTGGGAGGGAGTTCCACAGCCACGGTATTGCCACCAAGAAAGCCAACATCGCCCCCTGCTGAACATGGAGGAGTTGAAGAAGGGCACCCCTGGCCGACCACAGGGGCCGATCCAGGACTTGAGGGGTGAGGCGATCCCACAGATAAGTGGGACCCGGACCGTATAGGGCTTTATAGGTAAGAACCAACACCTTGAATTGGGCCTGGAAGACTATAGGCAGCCAGTGCAGCGAACGGAGCACAGGAGTTATGTGCTCATGGCAGCCCATTCCCATAAGGAGACGGGCCACCACATTCTGCACCAGCTGCAGTCTCTGAGTCATCACCATGCGTAGCCCCACGTAGACAATAGTCCAATCTCGAGGTGATGAAGACATGGATGATGGTGGCCAGGTTAGAGTCTGGAACATACATCTGAAGCCATTGTACCAAATGTAACTGGCAAAAGGCTGTCCTTGTCACAGCTGCCACTTGGGCATCCAGGCGGAGCTGCGAGTCAAGGAGCACCCCAGACTATGAACCTGTGAGACCAGGGAAGGATGAACCCCATCAATGACAGGAACTTCCATCCCCTCAGCCCTCCCACCAGCATCACCTCTGTCTTGTCAGGATTCAGCTTCTGATGGCTCATCCTCATCCAGTCCCCCACATCTGTCAAACACCAGGTAAGCAGTGAGACTGCTGGACCTGGGTCAGCTGAAAATGAGTGGTAGAGCTGGGTGTCATCAGCATATTGATGATACCAAACACCAAACCCTCTCATGACCTTGACCAAAGACTGCATATACACGTTGAACAGGAGAAGGGATAGAATAGAACCCTGCTGGACACCACACTTCAGATACCGGGGGGATGAAGAACACTCCACCAGTACCACACGCTGAGATCTCCTGGCCAGGAAAGAGCAGAACCATTTAAGAACAATTCCGCCAACCCCAGCACGGTCCTGCAGGTGGGCCACCAGCGTCTCATGATCAACGGTATCAAATGCAGCTGAAAGATCTAACAAGACCAAAAGGGTTGAACAACTCTGGTCTAACTCACAGCGAAGGTTGTCGACCAAAGCAACAAGCACAGTTTCAGCGCCATAGCCTGGATGAAAGCCAGACTGCTAGGGATCTAGAAAACTGACCGAATCTAAATGTGCCTGGAACTGCCAGGCTACTACCTGTTCAATAACCTTCCCTAAAAAGGGAAGGTTAGAGACCAGTCGATAGCTGGTCAGGGAGTCAGTGTCAAGAGATGTTTTTTGAGCAACAGGTGCACCACGGACTCCGAAGGGAGACATTGATAACCCCAGTCAACAACAGTCCCAATGTCTCCCAACTGGTCTTATCTCTGTCCCTTCACCCTGAGCTCAACTGCTCTTGAGTGGCTCTGCTTCTTCCTGTTGTGGAGGTCTCAGAGAGTGGTGATGGACAATTGCTTGTCATTCGCTCAGGACCTCCCCTGTGGGGTCCCACAGGATTCTATTCTGTTCCCCTTCTTGTTCAACATGTATAATTGTATATGCAGCTGCTGGGCGAGGTCATTCAGAGATTTGGGGTGAAGTGCCATCAGTATGCTGATGACCCTCTGCTCTACATCTCTTTTTCATCCAACCCAGGCCCTGCAGTCTTGGTGCTTACCCGATGCCTGGCTGCTGTCGGGGACTGGATGAGGATGGACCAATTGAAGCTGAACCCAGACAAGACTGAGGTGATGATGGTTGGCCAGTCTTGTGACCTGGAGGGGATTGGGACTCCTGTTATTGACAGAGTCCGGCCCCCTCTGGTCAGACTGTGTCACAGCCTCGAGGTGCTTCTGGACCCCTTGTTGCTCCTGGATTGTCAGGTTGCGGCAGTGGCCAGGAGTGCTTTTCATCAACTCAATCTGGTGAGGAGGCTGCAGCCTTTTCTTTCTGATTCGGATTTGGCCACTGTCATCCATGCTTCCATCATCTCGAGGCTAGACTACTGCAATGAGCTCTACATGGGCTGCCCTTGCTGACTGTTTGGAAGCTGAAGCTGATGAAGAATGCAGAGGCTCGCCTCCTTTCAGGGGCAAGGCATTGGGAGCACATTACACTGGTGCTCCGAAGTCTGCATTGGCTGCCTATAGCTTTCTGGGCCCAATTCATGGTGCTAGTTTTGACCTTTAAAGTCCTAAATGGTGTGGGCCCCACATATCTGATAGACTACCTGTCCTTCTATGCCCCATTGAGGCCTCTGCGATCAGCTGGAAGTGTCTCTCTGTGGGTACCATCTGTTAATCTTGTGCATACGGTGAGGGCTTGCAGGGGGACGTTCTGGGTGACTGACCAAATACGATGGAACTCCCTTCCCCCAGAGGTTCATCTGAGCCCGAGCCTGGGCATCTTCCAGAGGCAGTGTAAGACCTTTCTTTTTGTTAAAGCATTTGGCAGGCAGGGATATGGAATGGGTTTTTTGGTGGAGGTTTGGGGTAGCGGTATGGGGGTGGTGGTTGGGGGGGGTTTGTGGGGTTTGTGGTCAAGTTGGGGAGGGGAAAGGTTGGGAGTTTGTGTTTTTATGCTATTTTATATGCATTGTTTTTATTTGTTTTTGTAAGCAGCCCTGAGCCATCTGGGAAGGGCGGGGTAGAAATCCAAATAAAATACATAAATAAATAACTTTTTCAATGTTTGAGGGCAGGGATTGGATCTACTAGTGTCCAGATCCAGGAACTAGAAAGTGGCCAAATAAAAACTAGCTGTGGGACATATTTGGCCCCTGGGCATGGGGTCCCCCACTCCTGCTAAGTGTATGGCTTATTCTCTCAGGAGGGAGTAACAAGGGCATACACCCTTCTCCCATGCTTTCAGAGGCTCCATGGCCTGGAAACTCCCAGCAGTAGCTGTGGGGTCCTGGGAGCTTCCAGAATGGTGGGAACAGCTGTGGGGCACAGGGAACCCATCCAGAGTAGCAGCAAGGCCACCACCACTTTGGAGGCTCCTAGGGTTTCCTATGGGGCACACTGCTCATGGCCCCTGCCCACACCAACCTCCACCCCAGCTGCTGCCTCCACCAAGTCTAAGGCTGGTTTTGTCAAAAACCCACTGGCAACTCTAATCACTGAATCCAACACCCATTGAAATAAATTGACATCAGTGGGCACAACTCAGACCTTCTCTGGCCTGGACTTTAGCAAATTCTCATGGGCTCCAACTGGATCTATGTTGGAGTAAAGCCTGAATACTCAGGCTCTAGATTTTCTGTGTTTAAAAACACCAGCCACTCATCATAATTTCACTTCTGACTATCATATTATTCAGGTGTAGCCTAATTTAATGTTAATAAACTTTGGCCATTTTAAAATGGGCATGGCTGGGTGTGTGTGCTGCATGGGCCGGCCGCAGACGACCCACACACGTTAGGTGAGTGGGTCGTCTGCACGATAGGGGAGGGGTTTGAACGGGTGACTCCCTGGATGGATACCCCAGCAGCATCCATGCATTCCCCCTGCCACAGGCCATGGGGAAGCACGCCGGGCTGGCCTCAGAGAGCGACATGTCCCAGCCAAGCGCTGGAGAACCCAAGCTCCCCAGCGCTCCTGGCCAGTTCCCTGTGCCGTGCAAAGACTGTTTCCCCACCGACAGTGCCTCGGAACAGCAGTCCACTTAGCCGACATGGCTGGCTGCTGCCATTCATATGGGGTGGGGATGCATGGGCGCCTGTCCCCACACGCCATTCTGCCTGCCCCTGCACAAAGCATCCCGGCTTTTTCCCCGATGCTCCATGAGTGGGTATGAGTGGGCGGTGCGTGGGTCATGGGAGTGTGCATTCCCCCATACCATACCACCTTCAGACGGGTGCTCAGGTGGGTGGGGGCCACCTGCTCAGGTGCGGGTGCCACCTTCAAACGGGTGGGGGATGGGTGGTCCTGCATGGTACCATCTCCTCCAAAAACGGCTTTTGTTCCTCTGGTTTTGCACATCAGTTGCACACCAACAATGCTCTATCTCCAGAACATTATTAGGTATCTATCATTTGTTATTTTAATGATGCTTAAAGGCAAATGCATGTATTATTTTGACACAGCAGAGCTGACAAAAATCCTATCTAATATTAAAGGGGTAGCTTAAATAAAACATATTCCATTGGGACTGAGAAACAAGGTTCATAATTAAAGAACTTGGTTTAGAATTTCATCCTAATAAAGTTAAGCTCCCAGTGCCTCTGAAATTCAATGGGAATTTAGGTGCCTAACTCCCTTAGGTTTCTTGAAAATTCTCGTATTTATGTGTACTTAATTTTTGCTTAATTCCAAAGTAATAAACATAGGCTACAATCCTCAAACCATTTATCTGGAGTAGTCTGTTGAAATTAATGTGATTTCTCAAGGACTGGGAGCCATAGGCTTGTATAGCTCACGTACACCAATGATAACTTGACATTAGGACTTCCTTGATCACTGAGCAAAGGGTGCAGTCCAGATGAGCTGGGTGGGATTGATCCTCTGCATGTCCGGGGCAGGCGATCACAGCTGTCACACGGAGAACAGGGCAGACGGTCTGCCCCCCCGTAGGTGTCGGTGAGCCGCTGTCAGCCATTCCACCACAGCCCCAGGCCGACTGAGGTGGTGGCTACATGTGCAGGCGCCCAGCCCAACCCCAGCCCACCTACCCTCCTCGGCCACCCACTATCCTGCCCCCGGCCATGACATAGCCATGCAGGAATGGTGATAGCAGCTGCCGCTCAAAGCCCCGCAGCAGATCTCACCATGGGGTGGGGCAGATGGGGACTGGGGACTGCGATGCCCCAATTTGGGTAAGACTACTATGCTCTGCATCCCTGGGCTTTTTTGGAGGACAGAGGACATAGGCAGTCAGCTGTCCGCCCAAAGGCTGCTGGGCACACAAGTCACTGTATCAGGTGGTAATGGTGTCCAAATTGGGGTAAGTCTGCCCAAATTGCGGTAGTGTGTCATGTGGCTGTACCCAAAGTAGCATAGCCTATCAATTTACATTCACATTTTTATACATGACTTACATGAAATACTAGACTATGGGTGTTTTTAAATGAGACGAGTGGGCTGCAGGGGTCCATGATTGGTGTGGAGGAGAGGGTGTGTAGGTGCTGTGCACAGGGGAGGGCTTTACACAGGCAGCCCCATGCACAGCCATTCTGCCCATGCACCGCCCACCCCATCCTTGCACGGGGCACTCCGGCTGTTGCCGAAAGCCCCATGCCGTGGGGGATACATGGGTGTGGGAGGGCGCACTGGCCCCCCTCCATGAAATCTAGATGAGACGGGTCCCACACAGGTACAGGTGGGTCTTGCATGGGGCTGTCTCGTTTAAAAACACCCTACATAGTGTTTTTGTTTGCATTAGATGGATATAACAGTTGGCTGCTTTCTTGTTATTTGTAATTGGTAATTAGGAAATCATCATTTATAATTACGTTTGACAGATATTGATCACATGGTGTTGTAAAAATAAGTTGTCCTTGGGGATTATCAGAAGAATAAGTCTGCATAAATAATTGTGTTCTGATTTTTAAGCCCTAGTTCAATATTTCTAATTATCTTTGTAGTTAGCTGTCTGATGTTTACCCTTTTTATAACTCTCTGGTGCAGGGAGTCTAGTATGTTACAAGTGTGAAATTGTGACTCAAAGATTTTACAGTCTCATTCTCCATAGCACTGACTAGACTATAGTTATAATTGCTGCAAGTGGTAAAATCACAGAATTTCATGATCAACAGTAAGGGGGGGGATCTACGGAAAACGACTTGCCTTTGGGCTTTAAATGTAGAGACATTTTTCTAGGTGTATTTTATACTTTCTCAGAAGGCCAAAGAATAAGCATTTGCTTATGCCTTGGAATAGGAAATTGTGAAATCATAGAACATTAGGGCAGGATGAAGGTACCTTAAAAATCCATCTAGTTTATTCCATTGCCCTTAAGCAGGGCCAGTCATTCCAAACCGTCCCTAAAAATGTTTCCCTATTCATTTTTTTTATACTTCCAATGCTGGGGGCTCCACAGCCTCCCTTAGCTATTTGTTCCATTGATTAACTATTCTTAGTTAGCAAGTTCTTCCTGACATTTAACTTAAATCTCTTTTACCTCTTGTCCTACACTCACTGCCACAGAGAACAATTGGCTACCATTCTGCTTATAGCAGCCTTTGACATATTTGCAAACTGTTAGCCTTGTCCCCAGTCAGCCTTCTCTTCTCCAAGCTAAACTTGCCGAGGCCCTGCAGCTGTTCTGCATAAAGTCTTGCAAATGTGTATCAATATTTTATTTTGTTTTTATTCTTCCAGGTTTACATATGAAATTGCACCTGTTTTTGTCCTCATGGAGCAAATAACGCTTCAAAAAATGAGAGAGATTATTGGATGGTCAAGTAAAGATGGGGATGGAATATTTTCACCTGGTGGGTTTTTTTTTGTAATTTTCAACAGTTTATCTGAACCTTCAGTAGTTAATATTATCTATAATAGAATGTGTGTATTCAATGTGATTAATTTAAAATGCAGTGACTAAAGGTGCAATTCTCCATTCATTTATTTCAATAGCTCAACTCCTATTGCCTTTTGCACCCTAACTTACAAGACTAATAAAGCTGCACCAAGGCATTTTTCCCATTCAGGCTTCCCATAAGGACTTTAAATATAAAGGCAGCTCCAAAAATCTAACCCTCTCAAACCCAAGCTTGCAATCAGAAATGTCTGGTTAACATGTATATAAACCAACCACTCGTGCTCTTTAACCCTCCCAGCATTTCCCCAGACCCCATGTCCCACATAAAAATTCCTCTCTGAATATACTGGTGGGGGCTGTTCAGGTTCTTGTTCAAAATTTTCAAATGTGGGTGTCCAAAGTTAGATGCCAAAATCTACATTTAGGCACATAAATAAATGTCCTAATAGTCAAAGCTGCCCATCAACTACAGAGTGGTCATATATTCATCTGACTGTTTTATATTTATTCCTGTTTGTAACGGTCAGATGAATAAATGATCACCCTGTACAACTAACAGCCCAATACTTCTAAAAATCAGGTCACTTACTTAGGCATAGTGTTAAGAAAGAGGTATGGGAGAGCGTGTGCTATTTTTAATAAACTCACCTAAGCCTCATTTAGGAGGCTTATGGGAGGCATATCCCGTGGAGGATATGATCCAGTGGTCAGAAGGAGAGGGACTAGTAGCTAGCATGGCCACAGCCTGTAGCAGCATGTTCCAAGAACACTGTAGAGAATCTCAGAAATAGATTATGCCAGCCTAGAAATAAGACTAGAAAGATCTTATTTCTCATTTCCCTCCAAGCTCTCAGCCGACCTCATAAAGGAAGCACTGAAACAGTGACCATTTGCAGATATCCTGCAGGGGCCAGGAAGCAGTTCAGAACGAAGCACTATGCTGTCCCTGGCATCTGACAACACCCCACAGATGGGTGCATTTAGTGTGTGGTTTCATACCATGGGGAACAAATTCTACATGATGATTAGAGAATGCAAAGATTTGCTGAATTCCTAGCCTCCTATGCAAGAAAAAATAGCCCACAGGAAGCCTGCCTCAGTATCCTGATATTGTAATATTAATGGGAATGTTTAATGAAAGCCCTATGAGACAATGGGTTTCATGCGAACCCCACATGCTGTACAAACAGTGCACGTGCATCTTATGTGCAAGTCACGCATGGATTGTGTGTGAGTCCGTGCAGGCAGGACCATGGTCCACACGTGAACCACACAGAAGCCACATGTAAGCCATGTGCACGCTCGTAAGTCACATGCACAGGAGCTTGGGATCAAGTCCACATGTGTTAGATCTTCCATGTCAGGGAGATGGTCATGGCACCACTATTCTTGCTAACAGAAGTTGTGGGTCTCATTCCCAAGTGCAACATATTGAAAACGAATCATTTAATGAACGTGTTACAGGAATATTAATGGACAGGAGAGACAAATGAGAAATTCTATCTTTCTGTGTGACTTCTTAAAGGATGTTTCCTTAGACCTCTCAGGCAGATAACTGTACGTCTCAAGGATTTATCTTTCATACTTCACTGATGTTTTCACTTCGTTGCACAAATGATACCATTATGCCTTTGCGCTACAAAAGGTCAGGGCTTTCTTTCCCCTTTTTCAGTATTTTGTTATGTGTTCTGTTACAGGAGGAGCGATATCCAATATGTACAGCATCATGGCTGCTCGCTACAAGCATTTTCCTGAAGTTAAAACCAAAGGCATGGCTGCGGTGCCTAAACTGGTTCTCTTTACCTCAGAACATGTGAGCTCAGCAGACTAACAATTGTTGATAACACGCTGCTAAATGCTATTAAAGCATTTCTCCACAGGACTGCCCTGCTCAAACATATGTGTACGTTTTCATTGCAGAGTCACTACTCAATAAAGAAAGCTGGGGCTGCACTTGGGTTTGGAACAGAAAACGTGATTTTGGTAAAATGCAATGAAAGGTAAAATTAATGTTAAGCTTTTTTGATATGTTAAATGTGCTCATCTTTTATATTTGTTTTATTGGGCTGCTTCAGGGCTGCTTCAGTACAGAGGGTGTCTTCACTTGGACACCTGTCCCGCCTCTGTCCTGTCTCACCCCTGGGTGGGTTGTCCGTTTAAAGGCGGCCCACCAGATGTGCAGGCGGAGCAGATGCGGGGCAGGCTGTTGCTGCTCTGGGATATGCCAGAGCACCACCAGCAGAGCAGGCAGCCCAACCCCAGGGCAGTGGCCAGAGGTGGGGCTGCTGTCCATCTGCTCTACAGGTGGTCGCTGCAGCCACACTCTTGGCCTGGGGTTGTCCTGGCAATGCCATAGCACCTGCAACAACTTATGGTCTAGGGGAGGGGCAGCGTGTGGGAGAACTGTGCGCCCTGGCAGCTGCCGGGTCAGTTTAAAATGGACTCAGGCACAGCTGCAGGTGGGCAGACATGGGGGTGCATCCCTGGAGTTGCTCTGGGGTTGTGTACCCCCGTGTCCGTGTGAAAGTACCCAGTGTGTCAAGCTGCTAATGGTCTGTTGAAAAGAACTGCTGTAGTTGATGCTCTTTTGTGTGTAGTCTTAATTTTCTTTGTCTTTTTGCTTCACCAATAAACAGGGACAAAATAATACCAGCTGATTTGGAGTCCAAAATTCTGGAAGCCAAACAAAAAGTATGTTTTATTTAGAACAGTTTAATGCTTTCCTGTTTGGATTGTTAAGAATTTGTTGCATTCCCCTTGAGTGAACATTAAATCAGAATATTTATGATAATATAGTAGCTGTCATATCTCTTTTACCTTACCATTGCAATTTTCTTATTAAGATAGATATTTATAAACTGCTCAGGCAATAATCAGTGACCTTTTTCACATGGGCTGCAGCGTGGGGGCTCAATGTGCGCTGCGGTCCATGTGCACTGGGTGGGCAGAAAGTTCTGACGGGCGCACACCAACCTCCCCCCACTGCTACCCATCACCCACGCACAGAAACACCTCCGTTTTGTCTGGTGCCTCCATGTATGGGGGGGTGGGTATAGATGGATGTGCATGCATAGGTATGGGAGCACGCATGCACGTACCTCCCCCCAGCCGTGGCGCAGTTCAAACGAGACTCATGCACGCATGAACACCCAGATTTCTGGGTGTTCATGCATGGGTGCCGCCCGTGTCAAAAGGGCCTACATGACTTGCGTAGGTTTTTATTACTGTTTAATTCATGCAGAGTTTTTGAACTTTTGACACAGGCACAAATATCTTTGTGATTCAGGCTTGAATTAGTAGATTACTGTCTTTTCTTGTTGGAAGATTTGAGCAAGTTCATTATAATGCAAAAACAGAATCAAGTTAATAAGAATATGCAGTGGTTTGAGTCTGAGAACTCCCCAGGCCTTCTATTGAGTTTGTGGGAAGGCTAATTGTAATTTCCCATCTGTAAGATTATAGATTTTCAAATAAAAAATAATGGAATAATAAATTAATGTTTTAAATATAGTAATAATATGGTAAAGAGGAATTTTGAAAAACCTGAATGCCTAAAGGTATGTCTTGTAAATAAACTGTAGTGTAAATTACATAAATAGGGTTTTGTAGTTCTGCCTTCCTGGATAATGGTTCTTGAATTGTTCCACTCATTCCTGGCCAGAAGAACTCAGCGAGTGGTGCTCAGGGACCATTTTTCATCTCCCTGGGACCTCTCGTGTCCCACAGGGCTCCATTCTGTGCCCTCTCCTGTTCAATGTGTATATACAGACGCTGGGCAAGGACATGAGGAACTCTGGAGTTCGTTGTCATCAATATGCTGATGACACTCAACTCTGTCTCTCTTTTTCATCTGACCCAGACCTCACAGTCTCAGTGCTTACACGATGTCTGGCAGCTGTGGGGGACTGGATGAGGGTGAGCCCACTGAAGTTGAATCCCGACAAGACGGAGGAGATGCTAGTGGGGAAGGCGGTGGGTGTGGCATCCCCTGTCATTGACGGGGTTTGTCCCCCGCTAGTTCCCCAGGTTCGGAGTCTGGGAGTGCTCCTTGATGCACAGCTCCGTCTAGATGCCTAGGTTGGAGCTGTGGCCAGGAGTGTGTTCTGCCAATTACACCTGTGCGACGGCTTCGGCTGTACATCTCAGACTTTGACCTGGCTGCTATCATCCACACTTCCATCACCTCAAGCCTGGACTATTGTAATGCGCTCTATGTGGGACTGCCCATGGTGATGGTTCGGAGACTGCAGCTGTTGAAAAATGTGGTGGCCTGTCTCCTTATGGGAACAAGCCGTCAGGAGCATATTACACTGGTGCTCCGTTCTCTGCACTGGCTGCCTGTAGTCTTCCGGGACCGATTCAAGGTGCTGGTTCTTACCTATAAAGCCCTATATGGCTTGGGCCCCATATATCTGCAGGATTGCCTCACTCCCCGTGCTCTGGATTGGCCCCTGCAGTCGACCGGGTATCCTGGGGAACGACTATGGAGAGGGCTTTCTTGGTGGCTGCGCCGAGGCTGTGGAAATCCCTCCCGGCAGAGGCCCGGGTGGCCCCAGACCTCTCCTCTTTTTGACATCAATGCAAGACCTGGCTGTTCTGCCAGACCTTTGGTGAGGGAGATGGGCAAGGGTGGGTTTTTATTTCTATGGGGTGTGGTAAGAGTGGGGTATTTATTTCCTCTCTCCTCTTTTCCCGGGGGGATGTTTTCTCCCTTTTTTCTTCTCTCCTCCCCCCTTTTTAGATGTTTTATGTTTATGTTGTTTGTGTATTTTTTATATGTGTATTTTTATATTTGTATATATTGCAAGCCGCCCCAAGCTGCCTTTGGGAGGAGGGGTGGGATATCAAATGTTTTAATAAACAAACAAACAAACAAATAAATAAATAAATAAATTAAAAAAAAATAGCTGGGTAGTTAATGCTTTAAATTCTCCTTCATACAAATTCAGGGGACCTAACTGATAAATTAATCATTGACCATGAGCCTTTTTTTCTTAAGACCTAACTGATAACACAGCACATAATTCTACCTTCTTATTCCGTATATATATATGAGAGTAACTTTTTTCTGAATTTTATTTTCTTAACAGGGTATTTTCAGACATGACGGGGTTCAATTCGCCCCACCATGGAAACACCCTACTGATTCCCCACCGTGGCCAACACGTAACGGCCAACAGATGTGTTGGCTGATTCCGGTGGGGAATCGAGGGGGGGCGGGGCTGCACGGCCCAACATGCGGCCGCACAGCCCCGCCCCCCCACTCTCCCCCAGCAGCCCGCCCTCCCGGAGATGGGCGGGTGCTGTGGCCAATACGGCTACTGCGCCCACCCGCCCCCATGAAATTGACCACGGCCCGGAATTGGCGGCGAGCATGGCTGCCGATTCAGGGCCGTGGTCAGTGGCCAGACGTGACGTTGACATGCTCAACCATGGGAAATTCCCCATGGCTGAGTGTGTCAATGTCACGTCTGTTTGGTGTTATGCCGGGTGGTCCCCCCTGTGAATCATGGGGGGGGGGAGGGAGGGAATCACATTCAACACGCAAACGGAGATGGTCCAGCCAGGACCTCTGTTTGCGTGTTGAATGTGATTCCCCCCCCCCGTGGTTCACGGGGGTGAACTTCTGGCGGGGAGCTTCCGTTCCCCCCAACAGATGTTACGGGATCACGATCACCATGTGGGGATTCACTGTGGTTGAGCGTGATCTCGTAACATCTGAAAATACCCATAGTCAAAAGAATGTTTGGGCTATAAATGAAAAATAAGAAAATCTATTTTTCTTTCTGTTTTGTTTACTAACTTTGTGCATTTGACAAAATTTTGCATACAACCAGTTTTATTATTCATTTATTTATTTTATTTATTTATTTTAAATTTTATGCCACCCTTCTCAAAAGACTTAGCGCAGATGACACAAAAAAGTTAAAAACATTAGATACAATTAAAACACCCATCCAGATAGGGGATCCCGCAGATTGCTTTTAACTTATTTTTAATGAACTAGACTTTTGCATTTTGTTTATTGATCAGTATTTTTGTTTACCTTACAGGGGTATGTTCCACTTTATGTTAATGCAACTGCAGGCACAACAGTTCATGGGGCCTTTGACCCAATACAGGAGATTGCAGATATATGTGAAAAATATAACCTTTGGCTTCATGTAGATGTAAGTAACTGAACAAACTTTGAATGTTAGTGCAGGTAACAGAGAAGATTCTACTTTTTCAAAAAAAATCTTCTGTGTTGTATTGAAATCTTTACCATTAAAGAGTGCTCACCTTTGCCTGCAACTTTGATTTTAAGAGAACTGAGCCCCATCCTGCAAACCCTCTGCACACGAAATTGCCATTGGGAGTTCAAGGTGCAGAGGTCTTAGAGGATTGGGTCCTAAGGTGCTTAGAATTCTTCAAAAATACTGAATCTTTACTTGTTCTTCTATCCCTTTCAGGCTGCTTGGGGAGGTGGTCTACTAATGTCCAGAAAGCATCGTCATAAAATGAATGGAATAGAAAGGTATTACACTACTGTTTTAAATATAGTTACATTGGTATAAAAAGTCTGTGTTGGCAAGTCCTAAGTATGGCTTGAAAAGAGATATACACAGGGAAACAATGAGAAAATTCAAGGAAGGACTAGGTGAAGTGTACAAAATGAGAGTTGAGATGTAGGCAGGGTAGGGTAACGATGAGGAACTTAAACTTAATGTAGAGAAGAGAGAGAAAGCCAGGGGGAGGGATCTGTGGGTGTGTGGGGTAGGATTAGACTCTAGGAATTCTCTACAAGTTCTCGTTGATTATGACTGGCAGCAAGGAGAGTTTGTTTTAGCTGCAAATTATTTATTTTTTTATAAGGATATAGACATCAGCTATAGAGACAATGACTGTTTTTAAACGAACCGCGTGGGTCGGAGGATGGGTGTACGCCGGTGGTGAGTGGACGTGGGTGTGTGGACTTTCTCATGGGTGCACACCCATCTCCACCCAGGGAGCTTCCTCCAGTTTGCCAAATGGCTCCGTGGGAGGGTGATGGGTTGAGATGTGTGGAGGTGGGTGTTGTGCAAGAGCACGCACGCATCCCCACCCACCACCTGTGGTGTTCCCATGGGCACACACCCATCCCCCCACCCACTGCCGTGGTGTTTACACAGATGCCCCCCCCCCCCCACTGCACACACGCCCACACACTGGGGTGGGGGGGGCAGCATCTCTGTAAAAGCGGCCAATCAGTGTTCTGTAGGGCCAAAGTGGCCCCTGTAGAGTTCCCTAGTATGCATTCTGGTTCAGCAGTTTATGCACTGAAGTCAGGATCTGGCCCATACTTAATTGAGCCAAATCAGCCAAACTCAAAACAGGCAGGGAGCCCTTGCTGAATGTGTCAGTCACCTCCAACACTGTGGCCCACAAAACGGTTCTCTACTCCAAGCTAGAATGGGATGTGCTCGCATGAAATTCCTTCTTTATCTGAGTGGCAGTTAGATCAAATTCCAAATGTAATGTAGAGCAATAAAATGCGTGAGATACATCAGAGCACTTTTTAAAAATAAAAATGCCAAATTATGCCCTGCCAAAATTGCTCTAACATTGCCTCATTCATGTCACAAGTAAAGTGAGTAGGAAAACAGTGTAGCCCCTGCAGATGCAAAGAGGAAGAAAGTGGTCCTAAGTTCCCTGGCACAGGAACTCCCAAACAGCGGAGTCACAGAGACACAGGTTCAGTTACTGGCCAATCCAATTGTGTAGCTCTCCCTAGTTAGCAGATCTAGTTAGGAGCAGCAAGGCCAAATTTTCCCTGACATACTGTGTGCAACCCCATGGAAAGTTAAGACCGAATTTGTCACACTCTCTGGCCTGTGATTTGATGGGCCTATTAATTAAGGCCACAACCCTAAGCAGAGATTGACAGTGGCAGGCTCTAATAACTCCTGTGATTTTTCATTATCAACTACATTGATCTACAGAGTAGGAGAAAAGAAAGGACACACAAAAAAACACTCTTGTGTAACTGATTGCCGCAGGCTCCAGTTGTTATCTATTACTGGCATGGCTACCAATCTCAGAAAGCCCAGGAACACGTACACTCTTTGATTTGCATTCTTCAGCCATAAGGGCAGGGTGGGAAGCAACAGCCTTGACATGTCCCCTCACTGACCAAGGCAAAGGATTATGCTCATATGTAAACATCATTCTTAGGGCTTCCTTTTTTCTTCTCCTTTTAAAATTTCATGGTAACGCTTCTTCAAACCCTTGCCTAGTACACGGGATCATAACCAGTACTTCCATTCAGCAAGCACCTAAAGGGGTGGGGGGGTGGGGGGGAGCAGGGACAGGATGCAATAATCAATATAAATTGTGGGGAGAAGAAAAAATAGTTTTGGGGTTTTTTAAGAAATGAAGTGCTTTTATTTTTCATAATCCATGCTTTCTGTGCTGCTTTGTATTTTTTTTTTTTGTGGTGGTGGTGAACACGGAGAATGGTGGTATGGCATAGCAATACACCACTTTGAGAGCTATGGATTGAAAGAGAAGGGGGGGGGGGTGTAGGTGAGCCTAAAATGGGGTGAGGGAGGCTCATGGCCATGTGCTTGAGGGCAGGAGGAGCTTGAGGAAGGGCCAAAGTACCCCAACAGGGAAACGCCATCCCACAGGTACAACGGGTAGGAAAGCCACAGGCAAAGGCTGGTACTGACCATTCACAGTGTAAACGCCTGCACGCTTGTTCTTCTACGCTTCCTATTGCCATTCCCAGACCCAGCTGGCCTGCGAATGCCAATAGGAAACCAAGGCCTGCAGCTGGCTAATCTGCAAATGCCAATAGGGAACGTGCAGGCAGAGGTTTGCAGTCGGCGACTGTGGGAATGGCAAATGGGAATGCACAAGCTGCCAGCCGGGCACTAAGGGGGAGGCGGATGGACCACAGTGACAGAAAAACGTTTTTAAAGCCTTTATCTGCAAGTATGATTAATTATCCTCTCATGCTTATTCTTCGTATTTTGATTTTATTGAAATTTATTGTTGTGAATCCTTGTTATTTGTTGTATCATTATTATTACTTACTTTGGGCCATGGTGGAAGCTAGTGCCATAATCAACTATTACTTACTTTAAAGCCTTTATTGATACGACAAAAAATCATTTAAAATCATTCACCTCCCAGAGTGATAGCCCAGAGGAAAGAAACGGCTGTGGCAGCTTCTTCTTCCCATGGTTCACCGTGGCTCTGAGTTGTGGCAGGGAGTGGGATATGGGGAAGGGGGGCTGGTGCGGGGGAGCAGGGTGGGGAAGAGTGCCTGCCCATTTATTAGGTCAGTCACGTTAAACCTGTGGTGGGGGCCTGTACAGATGCATAGCGATGACACGCAAGGGGCTGCCCGTTTCTTAGGCTCTACCCACTAAACATGTGAGTGGGGGCTACACGGACCGAACCCAGACTCCAGCAGGCTATCCTCTTGTTTGCTAACACCCTTGGTGGCTCTGCAAACAAACATGAGGTGTGACCTTGCCTCATCCCTTAGGGCGTTTTGCTTGCTGCAGGCATAAATAGTCACCATGCTTTTCCAAATTCAAAGACTTCAGACTATCCCTAAGTCTTGTGATAGTGTGCAAGCAAGAGAAAACTCTTTATTTGTGCATTCCTATTCTCAGCTTATCCACATCAAAATCAGGGAGAAGATAGTCCATAAGACACAGAGAAGAAAACTTGGTAATAAGCAATGGAGAGACCAAATTTACTTAGCATGCTATGAAAGTATCTAGCATAGTGTACTGTAAAGTGCAAGGTGTCTCGTCTTCTTGACAAGTAAATTAATGCTGCACATTCACTGATATTTAAGCCTAAAACTTTCAGTCATTATACATTATGTTTTGCACCTTCTGTAAAATTTTAGATAGGCTTCCCTGTAAGAAATCTATGTGCCTGATCAATCAGGAAAGAGATGTTCCCTAAGCAATGCATGCTAGCAGGACAAGGGGACAACAATTCCCAGCAACTTTTCTGTTCCCTTTCTACTGGATAATATCAGCACCAGCTACTGAGCCAAGTGGTGTCTGGTGACTTGGAATATCTACTGCATTCTCTGCCCAACTGTCCTTTGGATTGATAGGAGCTGCCATGCTGTTTTTTTAATATTCCTGTTAGTGCTGCCACCAGAAGGTGATTCTTTTGGGAATGAAGTTACAGTATCAGCTAATCATCAGTATAGCTTTGACACTAATTAATTGGCATAAATTACAATATCATTTAATCAGTATTGTTTGACACAATGATATTAATCATGGAAGAACAACTTTCCTGGACAGTACATCTGGGAAAGGTGGCATCCAAGATAGTCATGCTCTCACAGCTAGATCATTTTGCCAGAATACCTAGCATCTGTCTGTCATGATTACTACTGGCTTTACACTGGTGTAACTCCACGAGCTTTTGTTCTGGGAGTAGATTTTGACTGGTATATTCAGAAATAGGTGCTACAGCTTACAATTGTTCAGTGCATCTCTGCTTGTTTTATCGCCTCTGAGTGCATAACTCTTTTACAGAGCCAACTCGGTCACGTGGAATCCACACAAGATGATGGGAGTTTTGTTACAGTGTTCTGCCATTCTTCTTCGGGAAAAGGTCTGCTTCATAATTTCTGATAATTTTGTAATAAAACAATTAATGGAATGAAGCTTGAGTCTTTTAGGACATGGTGAAAGTTTCTGCCTGAAGGGGAGAGATGTGTGGTTTTGTGTTTGGTTTGTCTGGGAAGGATTTCCCCCCCTTTTCCCACTTTTGGTTAATAGCATCAGATGAGCTAGATTCTCCATAAGCAGCATCTGGTATTGTTGTTACATTAGCTTCAGCAGTGCCATGTTGAGGTGGGCCAGCTGAGAATATGTTCTTGTGTTTCCATGTACCCTGAGACTCTGCAATTGGGAAGAATTTAGACATTTTAAAAGCAAAAAGTTACCAACTGTTTTGCAGCCAAAACATAGACAGCATCACGTTCTACTCCAGAACCAATTTTAGGCCCTGGTTTCCATCCCTGTCCCCATCAGGAGAGTTTTGCCATTGTTGCAATGGAAGCAGGTGCTGAGCTATAGTATTTTTTTCCCCAAGATATGAAATATTTTGGCTGAATGACTGAAAATCTGTAAATCTGTGAGCAGGGACATTTTTGCCAATCTTTCCAACCTTCATTGCCTTGTCATTTGCTCTTGGTAATGTTCTTTATTGGATATCTATATATAAGAGCACCTTTGTAATTATATCAGGGTGTTTTCATGATCACGCACCATAAGAACTTGGATGCTTCTTTAAATTTATCTGTACGTCATATGCAGGAAGGAAAAACTTACCTGAGTAGGTGGGCTGGGAATGGTGAAATACTGAAGCCATGAATGTTTAGTGGGGGCCTAGTTAGACCCATATATATTACTAATGTTGAGATGCCTGGAGAGTTAGGTATTCAGTAAAACTGAAACTCTATGGGTATAGCCACATGAGACGGTAACACAATTTGAGTAGCCTAACCCCAATTCGGGCACCGCTGCCACGAGATGCAGTGGCCTGTGTGCTTGGCAGCTGCCAGATATTTATCCCACCCCAGGGTGTGGCAGGCAGCTGGCTACTATGCCCTGTATCCTCTGAAAAAGGCCGAGGACACAGGGTGTATCAGTATCAGCCTTACCCAAAGTGGGGTAAGGCTACCCAGATCACAGTTCTGTGCTGCCGCTCGTGGGCCTGGCTTGGTGTATTTAATCTGCAAAAAAAACAAACCACCAAGATAATTGTGCATGCAAAACCCACCAGCTAATTCTGTGTCAATAACTCTACCTGCTTGGCCTCATCCTACCTGTGTCTGTGGCAGGGTACGGCTTGCCTGGCATGAGTCCTAGCAGGATGCAGCCCACACAGTCACTGTCTATTCAGGGAATTAGCTTTTCACACCATCAAGTGCTTATTCATACCCATATACAATCTCTTACTCTATTCTTGTCCTCCTTGATCTCTCTGCTGCCTTCGACACTGTTGACCACTCCCTCCTGCTTGAATCGCTCCATGGCCTTGGATTCCGGGACTCTGTCTTCGACTGGTTCTCCAACCCCTCTGACCGATCCTTCAATGTATCTCTTCCTAACTCCTCCCCCTCCTCCTCCCTGCCCCTCTTAGTCGGGGTTCCCCAAGGCTCTGTCCTTGGCCCTCCCCTCTTCTCTATTTACACCCAATCCCTAGGCAAAGTCATTGGCTCCCACGGTTTCCAATACCACCTATACGCTGGCGACACTCAGCTCTATCTCTCCACTCCTTCCCTCTCCCCCTCTGTTCAAGCTCGTCTCACCAACCGTCTCTCCGATATCTCCGCCTGGATGTCTCAACGCCAACTCAATCTGAACATGGCGAAAACTGAACTCCTGATCTTCCCTCCCAATCCTTCCTCTCCCTCTTCCCTGTCAATTACCATTGACAGGGCCTCCATCCTCCCTGTCTGCCAAGCCCGCAGTTTGGGCTTCATTTTTGACTCGCACCTTACCTTCAAACCCTATATTGACTCCATTGCCAAATCCTGCCGCTTCTCCCTCCACAACATTGCCAAGATTATTATTATTATTATTAACAAACATTTATATAGTGCCAGCAGTGTACCTGGCACTTTACAAAGTAATAAAATAGACACGGTCCCTGCCCCTAGGGCTTACAATCTG
>QEPC01003457.1:4851461-4886843 GCA_003113815.1 Sphenodon punctatus | reverse complement strand
GGTGGAGCTCGGGGTGGCAGGAAGGCCAAACCCCAGGAGGGTCGTGGTGTCCTCGAGCGATGACAGCCGAGGATGCTGGGAGCGTATGCAGACGAGCTGCAGCCTCACCAGTTCTTGGCCCGCTGGTCGGTGGAGCTCGGGGTGGCAGGAAGGCCAAGATCTGCCCTTTTCTGTCTGTCTCCTCTGCCAAAACTCTCATCCACACGCTAGTCATCTCACGCCTCGACTATTGTAACATCCTCCTCGCTGGCCTTCCCCGCTCTCACCTTTCTTCCCTCATCTCTGTTCAAAACTCTGGTGCCAGGATTATCCACCTAGCCTGGCTCTTTGACCACGTGCAACCTCTCCTCTCTCCACTGCCTCCCTCTTCCTGAGTGCATTCTGCACAAGCTCCTTGTATTCACCTACAAAGCCCTTCACAACCTTGCTCCCCCCTACCTCTTTGCCCTGATCTCCCTCCGAACCCCTTTTCGAGGACTCCACTCCTCCTCCATCCCCTCTCTCATCCTCCCATGCCTCCCCTGCTCCCCCAACCGCCTTCGTACCTTCTCCCTCGCTGCCCCTCACTCCTGGAACTCCCTCCCTGCCCTCATCCGCCTGGCTCCCACCCTCCACTCCTTGAAGTCCCTCCTCAAAACCCACCTCCTCTGCTCCGCCCTTCCTAACTCCTGCTAACCATTCCCACCCAGGATTATCCCCCACCTGCTATCTGTAAACTCCCAAGTTACTGCAATCAAGCCAAGAACACGTACCTGAACTCTCGCATCCTCATGAATGTCACATCCCTCATCTCTCACTCTGTTCCCTCTTCCCTGTCTCCCCTCCCCCTGTCTTTAGATTGTAAGCTCTCGGGCAGGGACCATGTCTATCTTATTCTTTTTAAAGCACCAGGTACATTGCTGGTGCTATATAAATGCTCCTAATAATAATAATAATAATGCATAGTCTCTGTATATCCATTGTCTATCTCCAGCAAGGCAGCAATCCTTTGGCTGTACTCACTGTCTCAGCTCAGCTAGGCAATTCCCTCTGGCCAGTTTCTGCAGGCTTCTGGGCCAAGCCCTCTTCCAGCTTCCCAGGCAAGCCTCCCAAAGTCTCTCCCAGCCAGGCAACAAACCTCTGGTTGGCACTCACTGCTTATTTCAGACTCCTGTCCAGGCCTCCTCAGCTCCTTCAGGCTTCTCCACACAGCCCAGCCCAACTCAGTATCTTGGAGAGTTCCTCTTGGAGTTGTATATGTGTCTGAATAAGGACTTGATGATGTGAAATGCTAATTCCCTGAATAGACAGTGGGCTGCATCCTGCACGGACTTGCACCTGGCAAACCACAACCTGCCACACTATTGTAAACACCTGGATATGAGACGTAGGCCACCCCTCCACCCGGAAAAAATAATATTAAAAAAATGTAGATCCAGTAAACCTTAAAGATGCAAGGATGGAAATCTGCCCTAAATACTTGGGAGGTACCTGTTCCTCTTTTAACTAGGACACATTACACAACCTATCAACCAGCATCCTTGCTTTTAATTAGCCAGCACACATGAGGTTCGCTGTGGGACTTTGAGCGGCAGGCGCTGTCACCATTCCCACACGGTCATGTCACAGCCGGGGACGGGATAGTGTGCGGGCTGGGCAGCCACCCATGTGGCTGGCACCTTGACCCACCCAGGCATGGTGGGATGTCCAACAGCGGCCTGCCTGCTTGGTTTCCCCACGGGGGATGTGCGCATAGCAACTGTGTGCCCTGCTGTCCACACTGGGCCCAAAGTATGGTGGCTGCGACTGCCTGCCTCGGGGTATGTGGGGGATCAGTCCCACCCGGCTCGTGTAGCTGTTTCCTATATTTTAAGTTACTTTTTCTTGGCCAATGTGACTATATTTATAATGAAGTGTAAGACTGGTATTTAATTGGCCAAAGTCTTATGTACTAATAAAAAAGCATATTCTTATCTTCTACATGTAAAATTTGCCTTCAGTAAACCAATGGCAAAACTCTTAGTGACTTCATTGGGGCCAGGATTTCACCCTGTACAGAACAGAGTAGAAAATCTTTGTATGGACAATTGCAAAATCAAATACTTTAGGACTGGGCTTTCTTTTTTCTTTTCTTTTTTTAAAAATTGTTGTGAAAAATCTGTTTTTATTTCATCATGATCAGATATAATTGGATATTAAGGACTTGCCCAGATGGGACTCTGGGCAAAATTTCAGTTTCGGTCAACTTCGGTTTCAGTTCTCATGAATTTCGGTTCTTTTTCGGTTTCGGTACTATCAGACCTTTTCCACTGATTGTTGTACCGGATTTTTAACATTGCGGTTTTTCAATGGGGGACAAACTGGAATGTTAAAAATCCAGCACAAAAATCCATGGATCTCTGGATCTCCTGGCTGGATGCACCAAGAGTTGGTGTTCCGCGGCTCACCAGAGCGCACATCCAGTCGTTCCACCTTCAGACGGGTGACGGGGTTTGTGGCTCCTGGGTAGCCATGCAGGGTAGCCAAAACACCATTTTCAGACCTGAAAGTCTGACCTTCAATAGTGCCCTTTTGGGGGTATATGTTTAATGAATGGATATATCTACATGTGTATTTCTATATTTCAGACATATATTAAAGAATATGCTTTTCATAACAGTGTATACTTCAAGGCTGCAATCAGATGTGTGCAGGATATTTGTTTCAGCAAGATAAGCAATATGATATATCCTATGATACAGGAGATAAAGCAATACAGTGCGGTCGTCATGTGGACATTTTCAAATTCTGGTTGATGTGGAAAGCAAAGGTAAATAAGAAAAAAAAGTGAAATGTTAGAAACATAATTTCTTATTTTCTGTGCTTCATATGCAGTAGAGCTGCCTTATTTGGACACCTTGGAGTACATGCTTTTTGTCTGGATTAGGGAAGTCTCCAGCTATAGGAGACTCTTAAAGCATAATGTCCAAAATAAAGAATCTGAATATAGGAGGATGTACTGTAGTAATGAAAGTAGTGAAAAATATTTTTTAAATTTTACTTTAAAAAGAGAAGTTTAAACTTTATTAAACTCAGCAAAATAAAATTCACTTAAGTGAAGAGACTGATTTGACTGACTACTGGCTGGTGCATAGGCCCACATCCTGAAAACATTTATGTATATATAGTGAATGATATTCACATGAGCAATTGCACTGATGTTACGTGGCTAAATGGCAAGCACTTGTAAAATGTTTGCAAGATTACTGCCCAAATCTGGAAGGAAAAAACCCAAACCCATGATTTTCCCACCTCTCCCTAATTTCAAACTCTTTCCCCCACTATCCGAAACAGTAATACTCGGTGCCAACTACTACAGCACTCACTCAAGGTGATAGTGACGTAAATGGGAGCTTCGCTTGAGTAAAGTAGGCACTATTTAGTTGGCAAAAGTGTGAAGAATGATTGAAAAAATCCAGTACTTAGTTTCTCAGGGACTTCATCTACATTTTACCAGTTATAGGGATGTGAATAATAGATTTGGATGACATTTTTTGTATGTTCTAATTATGCCACAATTCTTTCATCAAAAAGAATTATTTTTACTAAAGGCATAAATCCACTTATGATCCACTAAAATTGGGTTGTGGTCCTTAATTTAAAATCTGGTAATACTAACCACTGTAATAAATTGGAACTGTTCTCTATCAATCCTACCAGGGACAGGACTTAGACCCCTGGCAGGTAGCTCCAATTTTGGGATCTGGGCAGAGACACTGAAACAGATTGCAAAAAGTCCTTCAGATAGACAGATGTTTATTTAATATAGAAGAACTGAGAATAAAGCAGTAATATAGCACCAACAACACACTTGCATGTGGCATTTGCGGGCCTGCGGGACCGTGCTGGAATTGGCGGAACGGTCTTGGACTGGTTTCGTTCATTCCTGGCTGGGAGAACTCACCAGGTGGTCTTGGGGGAGTGTACGTCTTCCCCCCGGGATCTCGCGTGTGGAGTCCCGCAGGGTGCCATTCTGTCCCCCCTCTTGTTTAACATCTATATGCAGCCGTTAGGGGAGATCGTGAGGGGGTTTCAGGGCATGCAGTGTCATCAGTATGCTGATGACACTCAGCTCTACCTCTCCTTTTCCACCGACCCAGGCCATGCAGTCTCCTTATTTTCCCAGTGCCTGTCAGCTGTGGGGGCTTGGATGAGGTTGAGCCATCTGCAACTGAATCCTGACAAGACGGAGGTGATGTTGGTGGGCGAGGGCTTGGGGAGCCTGGGGGTGGTTGAATCTCCTCTTGTTGGGGGGGTTCGCCCCCCCATGGTGTCTCAAGTGCGGAGTCTGGGTGTGCTCCTTGATTCGCGGCTCAGCTTGGAATCTCAGGTTGTGGCCGTGGCGGGGAGTGCGTTTCGGCAGTTACATCTTGTCCGGCGGCTTCGGCCGTATCTCTCAGACTCCGACCTCGCCACTGTCATCCATGCCTTCATCACCTCGAGGCTGGATTACTGCAACGCGCTCTACGTGGGGCTGCCCGAGAAGCTGGTCCGGAGGTTGCAGCTGGTGCAGAATGCCGCGGCCCGTCTCCTGACGGGGGCGGGTCGCAGGGAGCACATGACACCAGTGCTCCGGGCTCTGCACTGGCTGCCTATAAAGCACCGGGCCAGGTTCAAGGTGCTGGTTTTAACCTTTAAAGCCCTTCACGGCCTAGGCCCTGCCTATCTGCGGGATCGCCTCACTCCCCATGTACCCGTGCGACCCTTGAGATCGTCCGTGGGAGCCTTTTTGGAGGTTCCCCGGGCGAGGCGGGTGGCCACTGATGTTAGATCTTTTTCGGTGGTCGCCCCTGTGCTGTGGAATTTGCTTCCGGAGGAGGCTCAGCTGGCTCCCACTCTCCTGCTGTTTCGGCGTATATGTAAGACCTGGCTGTTCCATCAGGCTTTTGGCGGGGGGTAGGGGTGGGGTGGGGCTGGGGATAGGGATGGGGGTTTTCCCCATGTAGGGTATTTTAAATTGTTTTAAAATTTTATTATTGTTTTAAATGAAATGTTGTTCGCCGCCCCGGGCTGCCCTGTGGGCAGGAGGGGCGGGATATAAATTTAAAAATAAATAAATAAATAAATAAATAAATTTGCCTGCACCTACTATAACAGCGAGCACACACACATAAATGCATACATATGAGTTCTTACGTGTCAGAGGTCTCAGGTCTGGTCTCGAGAGGAGAGGCAGGGTGGGGGCCCAAGAAAAGCAGTTGTAGGACTTCCTAGGGAGAAGTCCCAGAATGGACCAATCATCAAGCTAGCCGGCGCCCTGATAAGGGCTAGCGGACAAGCATCATGAAAGGCAACTTCTCTGTCTAGGGACTGGCCTTTTATGCTGTTTCCCTTATGAGTTATCCAGAGCACGGGGCTAACAGTTCCACATCAAGAAAGTTCCTCCCCTTTGCTATTCAGGTTTGGGGGTTCTTTCTGCTTAGTCACTGCTTGGGGTTTGGCATGACCAGATTAGGTCCTGCCTGTCCTCCTTCCGGAAGAAAGACATGACCTTAGGCCATAGATCCCCCACACCCCTTCTCTGAGGTGTCTCTCTGTCTGATCAAGCCATTTTCCCTTATTGCATTGCTTGGTTCTTATCTGCAACCTTGTTCTGGGAACGGACAGTCCTTACTAGTTCTGTTCTTACTGGGGCCTTTCCTTTTGTTGATGACAAGAATGTATCCCTGTCAGCATATTTCTCTCTCCTCCTGCCAGTCTGTTTCTTATAATATGCATTTTTAATAGTTCCTAAGCTAAAAATTACTATAAAGCACATAGCAAGCAAATAAAGCATATAAGAAACTCATAGCATCCTTTCAATAGTTACAGATGTGTACAATATTCTTTTGGTTACATTTCAATAAAGAATGAGTTACAATGACATTCAATGTCTGTTCTGGCACATTTGTGTCAGAAGAAGCACTTCTGCTTTGGTTACATTGTAGCAAAATCAGCATTGCAACATCTGCTTTCAGCCCCTCTTTTTCTACCTTGTTCATCCTGTCTATAGTGTTGAATTCACTGTCAATCTAAACAAATTACAAGTTTCTCATTTGTAGATGAAAGAAGTTTTGCTCACCAACACATTCAAGCTTGAAGGGAGAATACATTCTTCTGCCTGCCAGAGGGAGAATAGAGAAGGCTAGCATAGCAGTGCAGTGTCAGCAAATGTAGTGTCTGGTCTAGCCCCGGACCTTCCCTCTTTCCAGAGACAGTGTAAGCCCTGGCTGTTCTGCCAGGCTTTGGTGGAGGGAGACGGGTAGGATGGGGGATTTGGGGGGGAGGGAGGGATTTGGTTCCGCTCTTTTTAATGAGTTTTAATGAGTCTAATAATTTTAATGTATTGGATTTTATGTATTGAATTGTTTTATATTTGGAATTTTGATTGTGAGCCGCCCCGAGCTGCCGTATGAGCAGGAGGGAGCGAGTTAGAAATTGATCGAAATAAATAAATAAATAAATAAATAAATAAAAATAATAATAACATGGACTAAGACCTTTATTTTGGCTTTGCTTAACATTATTTATCTTCATTTTAACTTTCAAAAGAGTAATCCTTGAAAACACAGTGTCAACTTATTATAATGTGGTACTTGTGAGTCATGCCTCACACCATGCTATAACTGAATTTGTGTTATAATGAGGAAGCTTAAATCTAGCTTGTCTGTATGAACTAAATGACCTCACTGTAATTTTAATTAAGAAACAAAGGACCCAATCCAAGGTACGCACATACACCAAGCATGCACGGCATGCGCACCAAGTACAGGATGTGCACACTTAGTGTGCACTCATCCTACAGTTGATGCCCATGAGGTGACCCCAAAGTCTTCAATATTTTTGATGAAACAAGTTTAACTCCCACCGTGTTATAACCAAATTTGTGCTATAACAAAGCATGTTATTACAAGGCTACACTGTATATAGTTGAATGTCCAAACCTATTGGCTAAAAGATGACCAGATGGTACAAAAGAAGAGGAGAAATGAATTTATAACTAATACAGTCTTTTCTTTTAAAAATAGGGTACTGTGGGATTTGAAAATCACATCAACAAATGTCTGGAATTGTCAGACTACCTCTATAATAAAATTAAAAACAGGGAAGGATTTGAGATGGTTTTTGAAGGAGAGGTAAGTCATGAATTGAAGAATCTTTCAACTAACATATGATATGAAAATCAATTTTTCCCACGATTGTGGTGGGGCAGTCTTGAAATGTTGTTAGGCTTCTCAATCAAATTGAAATTGAAGATTCATTTCCATTAACAAATTCAATTGAACAGTTTGGGAATATTTGTCTGGACTTCATTAAGTTTGTTTAGTTCAAGTTTGAATGAAGTCTAACGGGCCAATCAAAGGTCTGCCACACATGCAGCATGCACATCATGTGTGTGCTTGGCAAGTGCACTGAATACCCCACATGCAGCTTGTTGTGCAAGTCATGTGTGTGCCATGTGCATAACACATGCATATTTACACCAGGCATGCAGATCTTGGATCAGCTCCAGAATTTGATTTTGGCTACATCACTATCCAGTCTTTGTTAGTTTGCTTTTAACAACATCAAATTTCAAGGCTGACTAGTATGGTAAGCCAGTAAATAATCAAACCAATCAGACTTAATTTTTGAGCTTGTTAAAAGTTGCTCATCCAGTCAAATAACATACCTTGCTGCATGTGATAATAACCAAACAATCACAAGTTACAGAGTTTAAAAGTTTACTGAGTTTAAAAATACCGAATAGACAAATACTGAAAAGTGAATTTACAAATAATTTCTGATAAATTTCACAGTCCAATTGCAAACTTTGGCCCCAGTCCAAGGTCCTTGGATCAGGGCTTTCATTTGCAGTATTTTAAATGAGAGGTGAATTTCAAATTGCAGACCAAAACTGCCATTGCACATGTGAACACAGTGTGTGCATGCAGGGGGCCCCAGGGAAAGTCCTCTGTCTCTCAATCCTGCCTTCACTGTGGCAGCCACTTCAGCCCTGCTTCTCTATCTCCCAGTCATGGCGGGGTTGAGAGGCAGGGAATTTTTCCTGCCCGCCCCCGCCCCGCCCCCCCGTGCCAATTGCAGTTTTGGTCAGTGTACGCACCTGAGGCACATGTATAGGCTGATCAGGGCGTTCATTTTCAGTGTTTTAAATGAGAGGTGAATTTCAAATTCACATACTGTGAATCCAATATATTTGACAAACATTTGATTTCATTTGAATATTAGTTTGCTCTTACACAATTCTTTTCAGCTACCTATGCAAAACCTGTTATTATTCTTCAAGTGACTCCATGATTCTCACTTATGGGATCATATGTAGCCTTCTGGCATCCTGAGAAGACCTTGTCTCTTTATCGCAGTTCATATATGTTTCCAGCGTAGAACGTTGGAACCACCCCCATGTGATCTCACGCGAGATGGAGGTATAAGGTGGGGGGGAGGGGAGAGACTTCCTGCCTCAGTTCCTGCTGCTGGTGAACTTAGGAACAGCTTGTCGAAAGTATCTTTAAAAATAATTTTTTTTAAATCCTCTTTTACAACATACATATATCTAAGTTTATACCATTATCATTAGTTAGACTGTGAGAGTTTGGATAAATCAACAGTTGGGTGTGGGGTTTCCTGCCATGGTGGCCCCCACAACAAACAACAACAACAACAAACAGGCTTCAAGCGGTGCACAAAATGCTCCTCCATCGTGCCTCTTTCAGACCAACAAGATGAGTACCTGATGTGTCTCGGAGAGCCACATATTAAAAATGGCTGCAAAGCTTGTGAAGCCCTGTTGGCTAGGGCATTAAAATACATGAGGCTCCAGGATCTCCTCTCACGAAGTATGCTTTCCAGAGAGGAGAGGAGGGCCTACTAAAACCTCCTACCTTTCTGATCGCTCCTTCAATGTATCTCTTCTCAACTCCTCCCCCTCCTCCTCCCTACCCCTCTTGATTGGGGTTCCCCAAGGCTCTGTCCTTGGCCCTCTCCTCTTCTCTATCTGCACCCAATCCGTAGGCAAACTCATTGCCTCCCACAGTTTCCAATACCATCTACACACGGACAACACTCAACTCTATCTCTCCACTCCTTCCCTCTCTCCCTCTGTTCAAGCTCGTCTCACCAACTGTCTCTCTGATATCTCTGCCTGGATGTCTCAATGCCAGCTCAAACTGAACGTGGCGAAATTTCAAAAACTGAACTCCTTATCTTCCCTCTCGATTCTTCCTCTCCCTCTTCCCTGTCAATTGCCATTGACGGGGCCTCCATTCTTCCTGTCCCTCAAGTCTGTAGCTTGGGCTTCATCTTCAACTCACACCTCACCTTCAAACCCTACATTGACTCCGTGGCAAAATCCTGCCGCTTCTCCCTCCACAACATTGCTAAGATCTGCCCTTTTCTGTCTGTCTCCTCTGCCAAAACTCTCATCCATGCCCTAGTCATCTCACGCCTCGACCACTGTAACCTCCTCCTTGCTGGCCTTCTCCGCTCTCACCTTTCTTCCCTCATCTCTGTTCAAAACTCTGGTGCCAGGATCATCCACCTTGCCCGTCACTCATGTGCAGCCTCTCCTCTCCTCTCTCCGCTGGCTCCCTCTTCCTGAGCGTGTTCTGCACAAGCTCCTTGTCCTCACTTACAAAGCCCTTCACAACCTTGCTCCCCCCTACCTCTTTGCACTGATTTCCCTCCGAACCCCTGTTCAAGCACTCCGCTCCTCTTCCATCCCCTCCCTCACCCTCCCACGCCTCCCCTGCTCCACCAACCGCCTTCATCCCTTCTCCCTTGCTGCCCCGCACACCTGGAACTTCCTCCCTGCCCTCATCCGCCTTGCCCCCACCCTCCACACCTTCAAGTCCCTCCTCAAAACCCACCTCTTCCGCTCCACCCTTCCTAACTCCTGCTAACCATTCCCACCCAGGATTATCCCCCATCTGTTATCTGTAAGTGTCCAATGTACTGCAACCATGCCAAGAACATGTACCTGAGTTCTCGCATCCTCATGAATGTCGCTTCCCTTGTCTCTCCCTCTGTTCCCCCTTCCCTGTCTCCCCTCCCCCTGTCTTTAGATTGTAAGCTCTCGGGCAGGGACCATGTTTATCTTATTCTCTGTAAAGCTCCAGGTACATCGCTGGTGCTGTATAAATGCTAATAATAATAATAATTAATAATTAATACTTAATAAATAACATGAGGACTCACACCCAACTATCCCTCTCTTAAGAATAAAAAAGTCTAAGCCTGTCCAAGGTGCTGAAGAACAGACACACAGTCTGGAGGAAGCGGGTCTCTCAGAGCCACTCATGGCTCTGCAAAATGAACGATTACTCCAGTGAATAGTGAAGGATGAACCTCTCCTAGAGACCATCATAGAACTTCAAGGTCCCCTCATCGGGCCATACATCCGAGACCCTAGTGGAGATATCACCAGTCTCTCAAAATAAGAAAAGGACAAGGAAATGCAAGCTCCCACTGCCAACTTATACTGACTCCTGAGATGAAGAGATGGCACTGTGAAACACACTCTCGCCTTCAAGGGACCAAGAAATGCTATTATTCCAGGAGGAGCTGGCAGTGCACCCAGAGCCACAGCCGCACAAAGTTACACTGTACCAATCTCAGTTGCAGCACCAGGAATTGCATGTACCACTGGGAAGCCCACAGAACTACGAGGATCCTGCACCATATGGCTCTCCTCGAGGCACAGATAGATTGGTACTGTATGACTCCTGACAGCATCGGGACCATCCCATGCCTTATTCTGAGTTCCAGCCCCAGAAGCAGCCTGAGCCTTACAAAGAGCCCCGTAATCCAATCCAGGTCCTGCAGTCTCAGTGCTTACCCAATGCCTGGCTGCTGTTGGGGACTAAAGGGGAGCTGATAGAAACTGACTCCAAAGAAGACTTAAGTGATGATGACTGGCCGACCCTGTGACTTGGAGGGGATTTGGACCCCTGTCATTGAGGGAGTCTCAATGTTACTCACGTTCGCAGCCTTGGAGCGCTTCTGGACCCCTTGCTGCGCCTGGATTGTCAGGTTGCGGCAGTGGCCAGGAGCGCTTTTTACCAACTCCATCTGTTGACAAGTCTGAGGCCCTTTCTTTCTGATTCAGATCTGGCCACTATAAACTATGCTTTCATTACCTGAAGGCTAGACTACTGTAATGTGCTCTAGATGGGGCTGCCCTTGATGACTATTTGGAAGCTGGTGGTGGTGCAGAACGTGGCGGCCTGGCTCCTTTCAGGGATGGGTCGCCATGTGCGCATTACACCTGTGCTTTACAGTCTGAACTGGCTTCCTGTAGCTTTTCGGGCACCATTCAAGATGCTGCCTTTAACCTATAAAGCCCTAATCAGCCTGGTCCCCACATATCTGAAAGATTGCCTTTCCTTCCATGTCCACTGTGACCCCTGCGGTCAGCCGTGAGTACTCTCTTGCAGGTACCACATGCCAATCTTGTCAGCATGACAAGGGCCTGCAGAGAGGTGTTCTCAGTTGCTGTCCCAGTATTATGGAATTCCCTCCCCCCCCAGAGGTCTGTCAGAGCCTGGGCCCGAGCATATTCCAGAGGCGGTGTAAAACGTTTCTTTTTGGCAAAGCGTTTGGCAGGTGGGGATACGGGTTGGGGGTGGGAATTTTTAAAGTGATTTTATTATATTGTGTGTTTTTATTAGTGTAAGCCCCCCTCTCCTCCTCAACATTATCAGCCACAGAGAGCCTAGCACCAGAGGAGGTTTGTACATCAACAGCAACAGCAAACCTTATCACACTCTCTTAGAAAGTACTTCAGACCAAAACCAAATTCTTAGACAATCCTCCAGAAATTCTACAGGATCTCAGCATCAGTCAAGAGTTTGATGATTGCAAGGTCAAGTACAGGATTATTTACTTTTCAGAGATCATCTATCACCCTTCTATGATACCTGGAGGTCCATAACATCAGACAGGTGGATTCTAGAGATAAACAACCTGGGATATGCCATCCAGTTGGAATCCACTCCACCACTTCCCATGGAGAGATTTCACACTATCAAACACATGATAAAGAAGATTTATGCGTCGCCAAAACAAACAGCCAGGTTCTTCCTTAGACTACTGGGCCTTTTTGCCTCAGCAACAATGGTGACCCCATATGTGAAGCTCCACATGTGACCATTTCAGCACTGGCTGAAAGAAGAATATGACCCAAAGATGCCTCACCATCTCAGACACAATCATTACCACCCTACAGTGGTGGAAATTGCTACTCCATGTCTTCAGAGGCATATCATTCGAGCAGCCAGAACTGGAACTTCAAATAACAACCCATTCTTCTCTAGAGGGATGGGGCACACACTGCCAATCTCTCACAGCCGAGGGCTTATGGTTAGAGAACAAGAAATCACTTCACATCAACTTGCTAGAGCTAAGGACCATCAAATGGTCCCTAATGTCCTTTGCCAACATCATCTCAGGTTTCGCGATGCACGTCATTACCAACAGTATATCTGCAATGTGGTACATCAACAGACAGGGAGGAGCCAGATCCCGACAACTCTCAGACTAAGCAACAGAGATTTGGAGATGGTGCATAACGAACCGTGTAACACCGGTAGCCATCCATCTACCAGAAGAATTGAACCAACTAGCTGACCACTTCAGTAGGATAGCAAAAGACAAACACAACTGGTCTTTGTGCAACGAGATAACAAAACAACTTTTCTCTCAGTGGGGAACCCTGATAGATGCATTCACAAACAGGTCTACCAACAACAAACTTCCTCGCTTCTGCAGCAGAGGGGGAACAGTCCCAGTCTCACTTTCAGATACATCGACAATACCTTAGACAGAAAACTTCCATTATGCATTCCCACCATTTCCCATGATTATGAAGGTATTGTTCAAGGCACACAAAGACAAAGCCTGTCTCATCCTAATAGCCCTGGACTGTCCAAGACAGTCATACTCCATCCTGCGCAACATGACAAAGGAAACATGGTTCTTTCCACTTCAGGTCAATCTCCTGTCCCAACAGAATGGATGGGTCCTCCATCAGGACTTAGAATCTCTCCTGCTTGACAGCATGGTTTAGCGACCACTAGTAAACCAACATGAATTCCCAGAGAAGATAGAAATGGTTATCTTCAACACTAGAAAACAGTCCACACAGAAAACATATGCAGCTAAGTGGAAGAGATTCTCAGTATGGTGTTCATCTCGTGAAAACATCAACTTGAAAAACTTACCACTGTCCAAAACACTCACCTTCACTCTCCCTCTCCTCTATCAAAGTCCACTTAGCAGTGCTATCCACCAACCCCTCAGAAGTTCAAGGATGACCTCTCTTCTCCCATGATGTAGTTAGATTCCTTTGGAAAGGACTCAATAACATGTCCTTCCCCCACCCTACATCATAGAGCCAGTCCATCCTTTGGATTTGTTGCTCATCCTCTCCAAACTCCTAGCACCACCCTTTGAACCTCCTAGCCATGGTATCCCTGGAATACTTGACCTTAAAGGTAGTCTTTCTGGTGGCAATTACTTTTGCTAGGAGAGCGAGTCAGCTGGCAGCCCTAAGGGCTTCCTTCCCATATCTTACATTTCATAAAGAGAAGGTGGCGCTCTGCCCAGTTTTCTATCCCCAAATAGTAACTCTGTACCATGTCAACCAAATAATTTTGCTCCCTATCATCTTTCCAAGGCCTCATTCCACTAAAGCAGAGGCAACCCTACATCCCCTCAATGTACATAGAGCACTCGCCTCTACTTAGGGTGCTTTCCCACATTATAAACAAATCTGCATTGTTTTAATCTGATTGTTTAAGATGCACATTACAATTTGCTATTACCCATTCACACATTCTGGTTTTCTCCACATTTGAACTTAATGCACATTGTAAAATTGTGCAAGATAAGCAGCATCCCCACATTCAGTTTGATGCACATATTTTTCTTGCTTTTATCCACATTCTCAGCATTATAGGAAGGAAACCAGAAATGACCTTTCTCCCCTCCTCCAGAAACTGTTTCTCCCACCACTCTGGAGGTTCTTTCCCTTCCTCATGTGCTATACCTGGAGCAGCATCAGCTCTCTCTGTGGACTTCTGTTGTCCTGCAGGATTAACAGAGGATTCCTGTGCATTCCTTTATGTGCTGCATTCCCACATTGAAAATAGGTGCATTATGTGAATGTGGTTTCAATGCAGCACTCACACATTCAATCTATGTGCATGATAAAAAAACTTGGTCCTTATTCAAGACTGTTTGGGGCACCCTGTAATGCGCTTTTCAAACATGCGTATCGGATAGAAAATATGTGGATGAAGTCATTCCCAGGTTACTGAAATATTTGGATAAAATAATAATGCACATAAATCAATGTTGTGGGAAAGCACCCTGAGCCTTTTCAGAAAACCTATTTGTTATTTGTCTTATATGGAGGGAAGATTATGGGAGCCTCAGTATCATTACAGAGGCTGTCAAAATGGATCTCCCAATGTATCACTGGCACATACCAACTGGCAAAAAAAGAGCCTCCTAAAGATCTATGAATGGCATGTGCTCAACTGCCCTTTTCACACAGACACCCTAACACTGATGATAATATGGGTGTTACATTTTATTATACATGTTGTAGGCACCCATTGAGCACACCTGCAGCCCTGCAACATGTACAATAAAATGTAACACCCATTTTATCCGTGTAAGAGTGTCTGTGTGAAAAGGGCCAACTAGGGCTATGGCCACCACCATGCTGGATTTTTATAACATCCTTGTACCAGACATCTGCAGAGCAGCCATTGGCAGACATGTTCATAAAACAAAAGCAGTACATTCTTGACTTAGCAGCCAGGAAAGAGACATCATTTGGAAGGCAGTACTTCTACAATTAGCCCTCATCCCATCTCCACAAGAATGGGGGAACTGTTAGCAATCTCCCATAAGTGAGAATCATGGAGCTTCTCTAAGAAGAAATACAGGTTACTTACCAGTAACTCTGATCTTCAAGAGGGCTCTAGGGATTCTCACTACCCGCCCTACCTTTCCCTCTGGTTCAGTTTGTATACTTCTTGAGCTGGGGTTGGAAGGAAATGAAATGGAAAGGCTCTGCCCCCACCTCTTATACCTCCATCTCTTGCAAGATCTCATGGGAGCAGAGGGGGTAGGAGAGCTGAGCTTCAGCTTCCAGAACTTCCCATGCTGGAAGCATATATGAACTGCTGCAATAAAGAGACCAGCTCTTCTCAGGATGCCAGAAGGCTACATGTGATCCCATAAGTGAGACTCCATGGAGACCTCTCGAAGAACAGTTACACTAGAAAGTAACCTGTATTTTTTCTAAAAGACACAGATCCTGACACATGGGCAGAGCTTGGCCTAACACCTCCTGTACTTAAATGTGGATTTCAATGGTGAATACAGGGTTTCCTTCTCTTTTCCCTCTTTTCTTGTCACCTTGAAAGGTACTGTATTGGGCCACAAGATACACGCTTCAGATTGTGTTATCACCAGAGTCAGCCTCCCTTCTGTAAGAAGGGAGTGCCCAGGAAGTGATTGGTTTCACAGTTTAGGTCATGAAGACTATGGGTGTTTTCAGACGTTACGAGATCACAGTGAACCACGGTGAATACCCACCTGTGGTCACTGTGTCTCGAACGTCTGTTTGGCGGCCGCCAGATGTTCGCCACGGTCAATATCCTCATGGGGTCAATTTGAACCACGCTTCCCAGGCTAGCCGGGGGAATGTCCCGGGAAGCGTGGTCAAAGAGATCCCCAGCGGGGACCAAAAAAAAATTTCTGGCCAGGCGCCACGGCCCGGGATCACCGGTGGGATCCCAGGCCATGGCGAATTCAGCCGGATGCTGCGGCCGCATTGGCCCCGCCGCCCGCCCGTCTCCCCAGAGGGCGGGCGGCGGGGAGTGTGGAGGGGGCGGGGCCGTGCGGCCGCACGTTGCGCGGCCCCGTCCCCTCCCAGATTCCCCGCTGGGATCCCCCGGCACGTCTGATATGGCGTGACGGATCACCCCGGTGGGGGATGGATTCGGTGTTTTCGGTACGGGGCCAAACGGCCCCGTAACGTCTGAAAACACCCTATCTTTAAACAGCCTAATCATTGCTTACATTCCAGATGTTGTTGTCACCCTTGGTGCTCTAAGAGCTGCTACCTCCATCAACTCCTCTGCTGCTGGTGCTGCTGCATATAGCCACTTGGGTGGTAGGACAATGCACGCTCTGGCTCCTCACTTACTTAACAGAAGGAAAAGCAGTTTTCAGTTACCAACAGAGAGAACAATTTGTTCAGAATGTCACTAAATACTACTGGGGACTTTTATGGCACTGGAAGGAGAATCCTCTAAAAACTGCATAAGTGTTGAACAAACTGTTTCTACTTCATCTGCACCTTAGAATATTGTAAAAGGGACAATGCATAGCAAAATGGAAGCTGCAAGTAGACCAAAGTTACAATATTTTATGTCATTATTTGTATTTCTTGATATAAAGAACAAATGATCTTAACAAAATGTCTGAATTTAACTTCTGTAATAAAATACTGATTAACAATGCATTGGTCTTTAAGGAGCGGGTATGTCAAGGGATAGCTATATTTTCTCATTAATATTTATTGACTTGTGTCTTTGTTTTTGTTTCTGCAGCCTGAACACACAAATGTATGTTTCTGGTACATTCCACCAACTCTCAGGGGCATGCCAAATTCAGAGGAGAGAAGAGAAAAACTACATAGGGTATGAAGCGCTCCTTAAATGTGCAATAAGCTGTTTCATTTTTAATCAAAATTGTCTCTATTTTTAAAATGGCATTTTTCTAGATGTGCTGCTTGAGGATCATTCAAGGATCCTGAGTCTGATTATCGTCCATGTCTCCAAAGGTCTATTTTATGACTGACTATAGACTTCGACGATTGTTCTGCTTCCTTCTGTGTTTGCACTGGGGCTCAAGTTACATTTCCTCTTTACAGCCAAATATTGGAGCATACCCAGTTATTATTTTTTACATGTTATTTTGATAAGTCCAGAAGTGAGGTAGCACTTTAAAGGTAGGTGTGAGGAAAAGGTACCTGCTCCCAAAGAGTACACAGTCTGAACAGATAACATATGATTCAGGGAAGGGAGACTGGAGACAATGTAATATAGTCTTTAGGAAGGTGTTGTGCTTTTTGTGAGAAAGGATAGATTCTGGAGATATTATTGAAGAAGAACTGACAAGAATTTGTGACAGCTTTCCTGTGTAGTGAGAAGAACAGAGATGAGTCCAAAGAGACTCAGGGTGTTTTCAGATGGACAGGGAGCCCACTGGATCCCGGAGGTGTTCCAGGGCCCCCGCTCCCACAGCTGCCAGTTACCAACTCCTCCCGGGGCCAGCGGTGTCCCTGGGCTGTGGTTTGTCCATGCGGCACCTCCCCTGCACCATAGAGTTGTGGGTGCTCACCCAACACTCTAGACTGGCGCCCACAACTCCATAGTGCTGAAAGCGGCAATGGACAGATGAGCGTGGAGGTGCACCCTGGTTCCCCCCCAACAGACGGGTAACAGCGCCACATTTGGTCATTGCCTCGAGTTTGGCTGGGCTGCTCTGTACCGCGTGCTCCTGGATCTTGTGAAGTACACCATTCAGGGCTGTCCCAGAGCAGCCCCAGCCTGCTCCATGATGCACATGTGGTGGGCGCCCTTCACATGGACCAGTAAACCTGGGGGTGACAGAGGCCTCCGCAGGCACCTCTGGAGCTGCTATCTTCCTGTTTACACCTGCAGTGACAGTGTGAAATTTACTGTGTTTTAGTTTGATTATGCCAGTACTGTACTGAGCTTCCTCAGGTGAGCTTTTAATTTCCTAGGACTGGATTCTGACACCTTTACTTATTCTAAGCTCTCCTCAAGAGACGTAAGGGAGGTGGAATTTTGATCACTGTGAAAAAGGGAAAGGCAAAACTCTCTGCATCAGACTGACAGCTGTTTTGAAACTATTCAGACTTTGATTGTGTTTTAAACTTTAAAAATTAAAAAGACACCAGGTTGAAATAAGGCATAGCATTATTATGAAGCCAGTGAGAATGTTCCTGTAATACAAATATATTCAAAGTGCAAGTCTTACTCTTTATATCATGCCCTTTCAGTATTTTTTGTTAGATCAACTTCTGCTGGGGGGCAGTATACAAGCTTTTGAGATTCACAGAGCTTTTCCGTGGGCAAGAAGAGCTCTGTCGAGTTTGAAAGTTTGCATAATCTCACCAACAGAAACTGGTCCAATAAGTGGTATAATCTAAACTCCTGTGTCTCATGTATCTCTTCTATTTATGACCAAAACAGTATTTGGGTGTTAACAGATGAGAGATTACCCAATGGAGTCTGGGGTCACTCTGAGGAGCCCACATGCAACTGCCACTTGCAGGTTCCATGCGATGAACCAGACCCTGCTGTGCTGCGCTTCCCCCACCACTGAGATGTGGTTGCTTCCTGGACTGCTCAAGGCACTCTGCCTGGAACTCTATTTTCCTGGTTGACCTGCACGTGCATGAAGATTGTGCACATTAGCCCACATCATCCAGCATTCACCCACATCGCAGGCTCCATATTTTCTGGAAAAACACCATGAGTGGGGGCCACAAAGTGGGCAGGTGGTGGGCGTGGGCAAACATCTGGTGGCCACCTAACAGATGGCCAGGTGGCCACCCATCTGGAGAGGGCTAGTCTAGGCTATTGTCTCGTCTGTTTTCACCTTTTGTCACTCTAATTTAATTTTAAAACTCCAGCTCTTTCTTTCTGTGGTCACATTGTGTTAAACACTAACTCTCTGGTATAATTGCTCTTTTTTTGAAACTAAGAAACATTGGATTTTAAATTTCTTTCCTATTATGTTTTAATCTAAAGGTGGCACCAAAAATCAAGGCACTGATGATGGAATCAGGTACAACAATGGTTGGATATCAGCCTCAGGGAGATAAAGTCAACTTCTTCCGAATGGTTGTCTCAAATCCAGCAGCTACTAAGTCTGACATTGACTTCCTCATTGAGTAGATAGAAAGACTGGGGCAGGATCTGTAATAATCATGGCAAGCTATTTACGTCTCTAATGCACTGTTTTCCAGGACTGGCTATTTTCTACCCAGTTCTGCAGAACACATTTTAAGGAAATTCCCTTTCAAAATGTTCCATTCTCCTAGGACACTAAAATGAATGAACAAAATCTGTAGGTTACTGACAAATAGGTCTATCAGTAGGTTATTTTACAGAGGGAAAATGTATTATCTTGAAGTGTACAATTGATCCTTATTTAAGCCTGGTCATCATACTTAGCAGGAAATTAATAAGTATTACGATAGCCAATTAAGAACTCTGCAGAATATATGTACAGTATATACATAAAAACATACATATATAAATAAGTGATTATGATCTTAGAACTAAGCCACAGCATGTTTTCCACTTTAAGAGAACTAACTTTTCCTTCAAGAATTTCTGATGTGGATAATGTGCTGCCAATTGATCTGTCAGGTGAAAATAGATGTAAGGAAACATTTTTAAAATGTCGATTCTTAGGCGCTAAAGAGATTGTTTAACCTTATTAAACCTTATTGTTGGTTCTCCTCTTTCATGCAGAACAATGAACCTTAGAGAGCACCACCCAGTACGATAGTTGTACTTCCCTGTTAGTGTAATTTCAGGGGATAATAGTAGCTGAGTCATTGTAACAGGTAGATTATTGCTGTATTTTTTAGAAATTAATTTATGTAGATTGTGTACATTATTGTTAAATGACTTTGTGAAAAGGAATTAAATGTAATAGTTTTACAGCGAGATAACTGTTCAATTCTAGGTATATGAAATATTTGCTTATTTATATGCAGAGATTTACCATGCTAAAGAATTGTCTTGTATTTTCTTCCATTTGTAATGTATCCTATTTATATATTATTGAAGTTCTAAATAATGTTATTGGTATTTTAGTGTATTTGTGAGCCAAAGAGAAGTTTAAAAAAATTAGTCGACACTTTCATTTATATAATAGTGCCCTTATGATAATAACTTACAGAAAATTTTACTGACTATAAGGAATTCTAATGTTGTATATAGACTCTAGCATAATGAAATCCGTTTAATAGAATCTTCACCTTTATTAATGATAATGTCTGGCTGTATGTCCAGTGTCCTGAATGCTTTCCTAGTAAATAACAGATACTAACCAAGGCCCCTGTACTTTTGCCTAGTTCAGGACCAGTCTTGACCAGTTTAGCTCAATTCTGTGGCAAGATTCCTAAAGGTCTATACCAGTTCTAAGAGAGTATTAATCAGACTCACTGATGTTAGAAAGGTAATTCACTGTATATTTGGAGTTTACAGAAGAGAAAAGAGAAAAACTCACAACAGAATGTTTAAATACTGCTGGCTTGTCACAGTAGTTTAAACTGATCAGATATTTCAGCATGTAGACACCAGAGTTACCGGTGTCCTGTTCAGTTTTTATTAGCAAAGTAGTCAGTATTACAAAGTACTTGATTTCATACTGGCAGACAAGCAGGAGAGTGGGATCAAACACCCAGTAGTTTGCTGTGGTGATAAATGAAATTTGCTGATACAAAATCTTTCTGAATATGCTGCTATGGCTGTTACCAGCAAAAATCTGTAGTTGGTGTCTTTTCTTTCAAATTTGTAATTAAATGTAATTGCATTGCCAATATTCCATAAAAGCACTTGATGATAGAAACAATTTTTGGTTCAAAACAGCAATACTCTTAAATGTTCATCAGATTCTGTGCTGCTTTTTCATTTACTCATAGACTGTCAATGGTGGGACTAGCATAATTTGAAATTAATCACTGATTTACATACATTTTGGTGATAGATAGATAGATAGATAGATAGATAGATAGATAGATAGATAGATATGTACAGTGATAGACCAAAAGGGCATCTTGGTTCATTGTCTGCTTTTTGTCCATGACAAAGTTTGCTTCTATTATTTTTCCTCCTTATTGGTCAGTCCTTGGGGACCAATGCCTGAAAAACTTATTTTTATCTAGTATTTAAATTTTTTGGTAAAGATTTTGGCCATGATCCACAAGCCACTTACTCCAGAGTAGCTCCACTGAAGACTTGCAGTTTGTGGATCCCAGCCTTTGGATAAAAACAGATGTGCACGCGGTGCAGAAGCTCCCCGGCCCGGGGTGGGAAACTGCAGCTGACATGGCCCGGGTCGGGTCGGGGCACCAAACTAATATGCTTGTGGGCTGAGAGCTGTCCTGCCACCCACACACCCCAGGTAGGGTGGGGAGCTAAACAACTGTGCAAGCAGGCAGCCCCACCTTATCCCTGCTCCCAGTGCCCCGCCCCCCATGACGGGCAGCCATGGCACTTGGCCATGGTGGCCCCTGCCTCAAGGCAAGGATGGTGGGGCTGAACACATGTGCTAGCCTACATTGGCGGCCTTTAGCCTGGGCTGTGTCCTTGGAGTTTTGAGGACGAAGCCCAGGCTAGCTGTCTACCCACCCTGGAGCAGTCCCGGGCTAACATCTGGTGGTGTGTAAACACATGTGCTGGTGGGTGCTGAGCCGCAGCAGGCCACCATCACATCTGTTTTTACCCCTTGTCTTTAGAAAAAAAATAAGTTAAATTTTAAACACACATTGGGCAGAATCCAGCTACCATTGAAGTCAAAAGGGGCTTATTCTTTGACATCAGTGGGAGCTGGATTGTGCCCATCATGTATAAACTGTTAAATGTCCAAGAAAGCTTGTGATCTCAGTTCTTCCAGCTACATAATAGCAAGAAGCCCATTTTAAGACAAGAGCCTAATATTTGTAGGCACAAACCAACCTCCAAGTACAGAAGTTTGAATTCTGAGGGAAAAAACACCCCCTTTTTGTTTCTGTCCCTAAAATCTGAATGGCCACTTGCTTCCTTTTTGGAGGAGGGGTTTCTTCCCCAAGCATTGTTCTCCTTTGCTTCTCCAAGATACACTGTGTGTAGTTCCTTCTGCCTTCTGGTGGAAGCTGTTTTCTTGGAAGTTGAACTCTTTGTAACAGTATTTCTCACTGGGGTTAAGTTCAGAGATTGTTCCAATTATGTGGCCCTCTTCTTGCCTCCTTATGCACACACAGAAGAAGATATTCTGTATGATCCACTTCACCTTAAAGCCTTGGGGACCATAAAACCATTCCACTGTCCTACAAGTGCATCAGTTCTTAATTTATTCCTTCCTTAGGATGATTATTTCACTTTATGCAGCCGGTGCAGGTTTTGCAGTTAGACTTCTGAAGTCTTGGACTCTAATGATATCTAGTATTCTGGACACCCTGGTTTCTTTGAGGCTAGCACTTTTACTGTAAGACTCAGTAATACTGGGTGTAAATCCTGCCAACAGTTATTATCAGCCATGTCATTAGTGCTGGCTTCAGCTTGTTTAGTCTCAAATGCTACCCTGTATAGATGAAGGCTGCCTCGTTAAAATTCTGAGCTCCTCCAATTAGAAGATTCTTCTATACAGTCCAAAAGGGAACATTTTGGGAGCAAATGTTTATGGTTATAAGACATTTTCCCTTTGAATATTTCACTTTTTTCAAAGACGCTGTCAGAGAAGACTGCAGTGTCTAAGGCCGTTTTCACACGGCGCTGCTGGGTGGGGGGATGGGTGTGCACTGGTGGTGGGTGGAGATGGGTGTGCTCCCTTTCCCATAGGCACACACCCATGTCCACCCACCTCCACCCATGAAGCTTCCTCCATTTTGTTGGATGGTTCCGTGGGTGGGTGATGGGTGTAGATGGGTGTGCACTGGGAGCGCGTACACCCCACCACCACTGCCCGGGGTGTTTCCGTGGGCAGACACCCATCCCACCGCACACCCAGCAAGGGTGCAAAAATGGCCTATGCCTTTATCATTCCTCCATGCAAAAATCAGCATCAAAATGTCTCATGGCTTCTTTGACCGATTCTTTTCACAGCTCCTCTCCCTTACTTTTGGGGGGTGAGGGTGTCTTCTCAATGATGGTGTTTCTAGGGATATACAATATTTTCTTCATACTTTACTATCTCCCCAAAATATCTTAAATACATTGCCTTGTGACCAGATTCTCACCATCTTATAATAGTAATAATAGTATTTTGCACTCCTACGGGGCAATATATATTTGAAGAAATAAAAATGCTTTAGAAACATGTGAGGCAAGTAAGAATCAGAATTGTAGGATTGATGGGAACCTCAAAGATCATCCAGTCCAGGTATAAGGAATATTATCCCCATTTTACAGACAGGGTAGATATAGGTCAGAGAGACTAAATGAGTGGCCCAAGGTCCCACAGGCAGTTCTGGATGTGGTCCTGCAACACAGCTGGGAACAGAAGTTAGATATCATGATTAGTGTGTAGAGCAGGGGTGGGGAACCTCAGGCCCATGGAATAAATGTAGCCCCTGGCAAGTTTTTATGTGGCCCCTTTCCACTTTACCTCCAATTACTGAAAAACTGAGCTGAAGAGAAGGGAGCAGAGATGGTGTAATGGAAACAAGGATAGGGGACAGTTCCATGGCACAGATCCCTGATTTGGGTCCTCCTTTCCCTTAAGCACTCCCGCCCAACTTCTGTGTGGCCCTCGGAGCTTGTGAAATTTTTCTAAGTGGTCCCCAAGAGGGAAAAGGTTCCCCACCTCTGGTGTAGAGTGTGCTTTGACCCCTACAGAAGGCTATCTGGTTAATGCTTAGGTTAATGTCAATGGTAACCACACAATCTCTGGTAATCTGCATCTAGAAGAGTCATGGGATTCTGAAGCTACTGCTCAGTTGCAAAAACTTGAGCAGAATCTTTGCAGTGTTATTCACTGCAATAAGTATCAAGCTAATCTTCCTATATTCTGTGTGGATTTTGCATTTCTGGTAGTATTCAACCTTCATTTTGAGGTAGACTATACACACAACCAGCTTCTGGTGCTTCCTTTGAGACTGATGTCAGCTCCTAGTGGGGCTTACTTCTCTTGGCTGCTCACCTCCCCAGGAATGGAATCCAAATTTACTCCATCTTAGATAGCTGTTTTAATGAAGTCATATCTAGGTTATGGTCATGGTCATCAATGAGAGAAATCACCTGTATTTCCATTCCAGTAGGTCACCTTCATCTGAGTTGTATCCTCAGCTTCTCAAAAAAATGTCTTAATGGTGCTTTGTTGTTCTTAAGCCCCCACAATATTTTGTGTGGAAAACCAGAGAGTATGAATCTATGGAGAAGGTGCTCCTTCAAACAAATGTAGTTCCGGGTTAGTAACTTGGTTTTCATTAAGTAACAAGCTAACTTATATGTAAGACATGATTTTGTTAAAATCTCAGTGCCTATAAGCTTTAGGCCATTTTTACATAGACGCCCCTAACCCCGCCCCCACACCATTCAGTGTTCGGGCAGGTGTGCGGTGGGGGGGCAGTACGTGTACGTGGCTAGCAGTGGGTGGGGGGATGGGTATGCAGCAGGTGTGCGTCCGTGTAAACACCACAGGTGATGGTTGCTAGTGCATGTGCGCTCCCGCCGCACACCCACCTCCACCCACAGAGCTCTCCGGTAAAATGGAGGAGGCTTCGTGGGTGGAGATGGGTAGAGATAGGTGTGGGTGGGTGGGTGGATGTTCATGTGAACAGACACCCACCCACTGTGCCGAAACACCCCACCCCCATCCATGGATTAACAGCCATAGTGTAAAGCAGATAGGTGAACTCAAAGCAACTGACCAATGAAGAGGAATAATGCCAATTTAGTTGTTGCTGCTTTAGTGTTTATTTCCTGATTTAGTGGATTTGGAAAAAGATAACAATTGGACAAAGCTGCTGTTGATTGTAAATTGGGAAAGTATGAATGAATTAATTAATTTATTTACGATGTAAGTCAAAAAAGAAAGTACTAATTTAAGCATTAAGAGACCCTTTTTCGGCATCAAGACGTGATTTGCAATTTATGGGAGACAAGCAGAATTAGGGGCCTTGAGAATACCCTGAAATGATAAAAAGTCATCATTTTTTCAGTGCACAAGATGTTTTTTGAATGGTGACAAATAAGAGATTTTTAAAATAGAATCTCTGTTTTGTGGCTAAAAGAACTGTTGAAATTATAAAGGTGATTATACAATGCAATTTTAATTTTTCAATAAAACATTATCTTAAAACATTTTCATTTGTTGCCTATTATTTGCAAGTTCTGTGCTTTTCCTCAAGAACTTAAGGCACCAACCTTACATCATCCCTAGGACTGCAAATGTAAAAAGAGTGGGCCAGATCTTAAAGGATTTGCTTGTGAATACAGTAGGAGCTTGCATGAGAAAAAAACAAGTATGAACCTCAGGACTTTGGTCTTCTATAAGTTGTGTAAATGAGCTTTAACTACTCTGCAGAATATTTAGATCATCTGTTGGGAAGTGCAAAGCAGAGACTTCTCATCTGGCTTAATTACGCAAAACTTCAATAAAAGAAAATGGGAATTTAACATGTTTATAAAGAAAAAAAATCAGGTTCTTCTAGTAGAAACATAGTCAAACATTTCTATTCTACTGCAGTTTAATATGGGAGTATTTATTGAGAATAAAACTCATGTCTTTGTAATGGAAGTGCCATTCCCAGACCCTGATTCTGTATTTATGAAAGAATTGACCCTGCTCCCATTAATATCAATGGGAGTACTGCCATTGACATTGTTGGGAGCAGGATCAAGTCAATTGTATGAACAGCCCATGGGGTTCTAGTATCATAATGACTATGGTATGAGGCCTCCGATGTCTGATGTATAGTGTTGTGTGTACCAGTATGGTGTAGTGTTTTAGTTTAGTTTAGTTTATTACATAGCCAATGGCCATCGTAAAAGAAAACATATACAAACAAAACTATATAAAACAACCAAAAGATAACAAATCCCGCCAAGAACATATTTGCAATTGGCAATTGGAGAAAATCCATAAAGCTACATAAGACTGCTGGTCTTAAGTACATCATATGCCCTAAACATTTAGCAAAGCCATCTTAGATTTTAGAACCTGCAAGAAGAGCCTGGCAACACCAGCTGTTATAATAGGATCCTGATCCCTTAGAAGAAACAGTATGGTGTAGTGAATAAGGTGCTGGACCTGGACCTTGGAAGCCAGGATTCAGCCCTAGCCATGAACTCACTGGGTGCCCTGGGGCAAGTCACAATGGGTACTTTCAAACATGACGCTAACCACTCTTTAACCACCCTTGGTGGTTATTTATGCATGTTGCAGGGCTGTATTGGTGCCCTATGCAGCCCTGCAACATGCATAAATAACCACCAAGAGTGGTTAAAGGGTGGTTAGCGTCATGTCTGAAAGTACCCAACCTTTCAGCCTCAGTTCCCCATCTGTAAAATGGGAATGTGTGTGTTTCTGTCTTTCCCTGTGCTCCCCTCACCCGTGTCTAATTTAGACTGTAAGCCCACTAGGCAGGGATCTGTCTCAAAAAACTCTGTGACTGTAAAGTGCTGTGTATGCCTAGTAGTGCTATAGAAATGATTAGTTGTAGTAGTAGTAGGCGGCGGCAGGGAAAACGTTCTTTTCTTTGTACACATCTCCACTATAGGAATCTAATTTTGGAGGAGACTTCCTTGGTGTGTGATTGTGAAAAATAATGGTGGATTGAATTTGTACACAGAATAATAAGTATTTTTATTCCATGAGAATATAAAAATCCTGGGGAAATGCTGTCTTTCTTTTTAAAAATGTAAATTATTTTTTTAAGAATATGCGGGGGGGGGGGAAGCCTTTTTGAGGTAGCCTCTATTATATGGAGACCTCTTTGGGGAACTATCCAAGTTCTAACTCATATGATTATTTTAAACAAATTTAGTCTGCAGTAATTTACACTACAAATGGTCCAATAAAATAATTACAGTTTATACTGGAGAAGATTTTCTTCTTCCAATAGGTTGGACAATGTTTACCTAACACAGTTAAGAAACTAGGTGGATAATAAAACTTAAGCAACAAATTCCAACTGTTTAGAAGTGGGTGCCGCACCAATGCGCTCTGTGAAACCCTCTCTCTACTTATACTTGGCCTCTCTATGTTCCAAAGGTCCTGATCCTCCAAGTGCTGCATTGACACACTGGGTGATTTCAGACGTGACGTTGACACGGTGAACCACGGTGAATACCCACCTGGGGTCACCGTGTCCCGCACGTCTGTTTGGCGGCCGCCAGATGTTGGCCACGCTCAATCGGCACATGGGGCCAATTTGAACCACGCTTCCCGGGCTAGCCGGGGGAAGGTCCCGGGAAGCGTGGTCAAACGGACCCCGGGCCGTGGCCAACAAAAAGTAACGTCTGGCCGCGTGCCACGGCCCGGGATCCCCGGCGGGATCCCGGGCCGTGGCACGATCGGCCAGACGCGGCGGCCGCATTGGCCCCGCCGCCCGCCCGTCTCCTCGGAGGGCGGGCGGCGGGGTGCGTGGAGGGGGCGGGGCCGTGCGGCCGCACGTTGCGCCGCGCGGCCCCGGCCCCTCCCACTTTCCCCGCCGGGATCCCCCCGGCACGTCTGTTGGGCCGTGCAGGGGTGACCCCAGCGGGGAACGAAGCCGGTGGTGCCGGTACGGGGCCAAAGGGCCCCGTATCGTCTGAAAGTACCCACTTCCTACTCACTTCAGTGGTGATTGCACTAGCATAGAGATTTGAAGATAGAAGTCTACATGGTTTATGATTTGCAGTTACAACCTTTCCATTAGGCTGGTGAAATTGTACATAAAGCAAGAAGTACTTGCAACAGGAAATAGCACCTTATCAAAGAACAAAGGGATACAGAAAGCTGCTGAAGGGAAAAAGAGAAGATGCAGCATCAACAGGAAACAAGGGAGGTTAAATGGGGAACTGTAGAGGGTGAAGTGGGTTAGGTTCATTGGAGCGTGACTGGGGGAATTAGGGTGGACAAAGTTAGAATTTCAATTACAGCTGAAAAGAGAGAGATGGGTTTTTCAATTAACTCAAGAAAGAAAGAAAGAAAGAAAGAAAGAAAATCTTCTGATGCTGTCTTCTACCTCAGGTCCCCTAAAAAGACAGGTTGCTCAGCACAAAACCATGGAAAAGATGAATAAACTATTTAATTTGGAGTTGTGAACAGGGTTTAGTGTCTAAGTGTAGTTCCTTCCGTCTGCACCATGTGTTTAAGTATTTTGTGATATCGGACAGTTTCACTAGGAACCCCTTGAAGGTATTTGTGCAAACCTAAGATTTAAAAAGAGGGTTCCATCAAGAATGAAAGTAAACATATTCTCTTGTCTGTGACTATTTGTACTGGATTCTCCATCACTTGAAATCTTTAAATCAACACTGTATTTCTTTATGAAAGTCATGCTTTATTTCAACCAGAAATTTTGGACTTGATAGAAGAATAACTGGGTGATATTCTATGCCTCGTGGTATCGTATTGAATTGTAGGATCAGTAGGGTTCCTAGTTTTCTCTTTTAAAAAATTGGAAATTCTTTGGAAAAAATATCCCTAAATTCTCTGATTACTAACACGAAAATCTGCAGTTTTGGCCATTAAAATTAGAAAGTGATTATTGCAAATTATTCATTTTTTGTGACAATTTGATGCACTGGTTGCAACTGCCACTCGAATAACAAAATCCCACACCTCTCTGTGTGTTCTCTGCACCATCCACCAGACAGTATTGGAGTCAGGAAAGCAGCACAGAGCCCAATCTTCTCCACCCCCCTCCTCCATGGCAGCGCCGGCATGGAGCCCAAGTCTCTCCCTCTGCGGGGGTGGGGGTGGGTGCTGCTCCAACCCCCTTCTCCCCACCAGCCCCAGCACAAACCCCCAAAATCTCTACCCTGCCAAAAGCCAGACGTGGCTGTGAACTTCTCGTGCCAAATCTCATCTCTCGGAAGCAGGCGCACATCGGAGCAGAAGCACAGCATCTGCCGCCTTTACATTTCTACTGCCACTGCTGTCAGTGCCACCAGTGAGATTTTGCAGGTGGAATTTCCCAGAGAAACCTGGAATTCTGTGTTTTTCTCTGGGAAAACAGGAATGTCATGTTTTTCTCTGATAAAATGGGAATTCTGTGTTTTTCCATGGTTTTCCATGCTAAATGGAAAACCAGGACCCTGATGGTCAGAATGATCCATTCTTAAAATGTATTAACTTAATGTTTTAGTCCACAGTGCTATACGAGAAAATGGGTAAGTTCAAAACCTAAGAAAGGCTGAAAAAATGACAAGGGACACTACAAGTGCATACAGCGAATGCAAGGGTAATTGCCTAACCTTGGATTTACATAAACTCAGAAAGCTGATGATCTGTATCCACAGTATGTCATTTGATTTGAAGCCCTGTCCAATGGAAGCATGACCTTGCCAAAGCTTTAATGCTGGGATATGAGGCAAGCATAAATGATCTGAAATAAAAATCTTCATGTGAATTTCAGTGCTTGGCAAGTAAAACCTATGTTAAAACAGGGTGAGGAAGTCACAAGATGGCATCACACAGGACTTTGTTGATGAAATGAGCTCTATTTCGCTTGCTTTTTCTACAACTTTTAAATGATTGCATATTGTATAAAGTATTTTCATTCTTCAGCATGTTGGCCTACCACAGAAGACAGCCCAGAGAACAAGGTGGGGGTTAACTTCAGTTTTTAAGAGAAGGACCATGTAATGGCTTTCGAATGGACAGAAAGGATAATTCCTATGAGGAAGATGGACATCTCCACCCATCATCATAGGATTGAGTTGGTCACTAACTTATACCCAGACTGGAAGAGACCTCTGTTTTTTCCTCTCTGCTTTTGCTTTGCTTTCAGTTATAAACATGCTTTGAAGAAAATCCCAGTCTGACTTCACGTCTTTGTTTTTGCTGACTCATTTCACCACTATACATCCATAGCACAGGCAATGTCATTAACTTTATTGACATCACTATTTGTCATTGCTGCCACTGTCTTCTGAATACAATACATCTTTATACCCTGCTTTGGATACTCTGTGCAATAGGAAGAAAGCTTGGGGCTCTGGAACAGCAGAGGATAAAACCCTTGGACCTAAGAACTGCGGAACTATGGACTGCAATTGGATTTCTCAGATATTAAGTGTGGCACTGCATACTATCTGCATATTTCTGTCAAAGAAAAACTTCAAGCGACTGCCAAGCGTATTTGCTGTGAGAAACTGCAAGTGGGATGACTTTTTACTGAGGCTGTTTCTAAAATAAAACTATGGATGTGCAGTGAAATAGTAGAGAGATACAAAGCTTTCTCTTCCAATCTATAGAATATCAGTAAAAACCTGACAGTATCATTACTGCCCATGATTATTAGCACTTTGTTCATATAGTTAGTTACTCTTCTGTATATCTGACATTTTGAACCCCAAGTTGTGAAGAGCTTTTGGAAGCCAGGGATAGAGACTTTTGTAGTCCCAAGGATATGGGATAATGACTTTTGAACATCTTGGCTACTTCAGGACTGAAAATTTGAGTTTGGAAAACTGCAGCTTTGTTTTCGATCCAAAACAAGTGGAATTAGGAAATGTGTAAGTATTGAGACCATCCAATTTCAGGGTCATTCTGGACAAAGAAATTCTCAGGATATAACTGTTTGGTTATTGGGTTTATTGATAGATTTTTTTCTTGGAAAAATAGCTAATTTTCAATGTTGTTCTTTTATTTTTCATAGTTATGGCTGTTCGTCTAACCTTTGTCTTTTTAAAACCAACGTGTCCATTTGCTAGTTTAAATGATAGATTTTTGTACCTCCCCACCTTTATATAATAAATAATAATAATAATAATAGACAATATTTTCTTAATTTTCTGGCATGCAAATGGCTTGGGCTAAATGGTTTAAATCACTAAATTAAATTGCCTTTTCTTACTGTCTTGTTTGGTCTTTTTATGTTGGGCTTATGATTAGCTTATTTCTATTAAGTCTTCAGTTATTCCATATTTTTGGTTCATATGAAAGGGAATCACTTTAGTTTTACTGTTATTAAATATACTCTTCTGGAGGTCTGTTTTCTAAGAGGATCCATTTTGTGCATTTGCTCTGATTGAATTCTGTAAGGGCTATGTGTTCAGCAATCTAGCTACTGGCTCTCTGACCTGTGTTGTTTAAAATAGTTATATTGTGTTTTTATATTCGCCCGTCTTCTGAAGAAATATGGGTTTGCACACGTGTGTGTATTTTTTCTCCCCAAAGATCTGCTCAGTTTCAGCACAACTGTTTGGTTTCACATTTATTTGCTGATTTGTGTGCCATGTCACCAGAGCAGTGAAAATTTTAGTTTGCTTCAGACACTTTCTCAGATTTTTCTCATGAGCAAAACCCATGTTTTGATTACAGAGCCAGAATCAGAGCATTATATAGTGTTCCACAATGGAATTAAAACCAAAATCCTTTACCAAATTCTCCTCATTTGAATACATTATCTGTACTATTAAAAAAGCCAATAATCCAGTAATTGCAGCAATTTGCCTTCCCCAAAAGCCTAATCTCATGTGTTTTCCCCTCCAGGAACTTTGTGAGCATAATGTCAATAATTATGCTTAGCTGTTGCTGAATGACTCAAGTACTCATGTCGATTGTCTCTGTGCTGCTATAAGTTTAGCATTACCAGAGACAACATGTGCAGCCACTGGAGGTTTAGAAGGAACGTCCCTCCAGTTCAGAGCTGGAATCAGGCCCTTTTCAAATGGTCTGCGGTGGGTGGGGGGATGGGTGTGCGCCCGCAGTGGGTGGAGGTGTATTCCCATTGGCGCACACCCATCTCCACCCACCTGCACCCATCTCCACACATGGGCCTTTTTTACGCGGACGGCGCAGCAGTGCTTATGGGTGGAGATGGGTGTGGATGGGGGGGTGAGCACACGCAGCAAACACCCGGCGGTGCCGAGCAGGGAGACGTATACACGACCAGTGCCGCAGGGGGTAATGGGAAGGAAAGGGGAGGGGACGGAAAACACCCAGCGGCCAAACGCCCATCCTGGGAAACACCCGGCAAACACCCGTGAAAGTACATGGCCAGCCGGGAATGGCGGAGAAGCCCCACCCGGCACAGCAACGGCACAACATGGCTGACTGAGGGCAAATGATGATGCGCAATGCAGCCCCGCCCCCGAGCCGCCAGGACCCACGCAGGTGGGGTGGGAGGGAGATGGGATGACAGCCGCTACAAAGGAGCCGGCACCACACAACCCCGGCACAGAGCCCAGACAGCCTGGCACCACGCCCCCCCCCCACACAGCAAAGCGGCACACACACAGCAGGCAACAGAAGCACACAGGGATGAGCACACGGTCCATGGGGGGTCAGGGGGGGAAGGCACCCACACAACACAGGCAACCCCCCAACACCCCCTGCAGAGGCACCTGCACAAGGGGAGAGGTCACATCAAAGCACAACACGGACACACCGGGAAGGAACACAAAAGCCTTGAATAGAATGGGGAACTAGCAACAGGGGGCAACAATAACAGGGCAGGGAGGGGGATGGGGCAACAGAAGGTGGGCAGCACCAGTAGTGGCAGGCCCAGGACAACACCCGGTCAATAGAGCCAGTGACCCAGCACCAGCGCTCGACCTGCACATGGTGCAGCTGGTGCAGCCGCTCCAGGACGTGCAGGAGGAGCTCCAGCAACTCCCCCTGCTCCCAGGTCTGCTCTGCGATCATGGCCTGCACTGTATGGGACAGAGGGAGAGGAAACAGCCATCAGAGCGGGCCCCAGGCACCAAGGAACAGAACCCCCCATGGAGGGACACAGGCACAGGGCCCAGCAAACAGGCAGCACACTCACAGATGCCATCAAACAGCCGCCCCGCCATCCGCATGTCCCATGCTGCCCACTCCAGCTGCAGCATCATCACACCCAGGTGCAAGATCACCAGCAGCACGACAAGAGTAGCTGCAGGAGAGAAGGGACAGAGCAATGGGGAACACCCGCACCAATGGGCCCTGGGAAGGCCGGGGGCCGCAACAGCACCAGGGACACACCCCACACATTGACAGCCACCCCTCGAGGAGCACCCAGACCCCTGCATGAAGGGGGATCAGTTGAGTCAAAGGCCGGGTCCACAGCAACCCCTCCTCACGCTCAGCCGCCCAGCGCCCATGGTGCTGCCACCCATCCATCGCCACCACCATAGATGACCTGCACCAACAGGGGGTGACAGCAGAGGGGAGTGGAGGGGAGGGGCAGGGCCACACCAACGCACAGGTGAGTCCAGGGGGTGCCTGGCCAACTGCCCACCGCCAATACCACCCAGTGAGCAAGCCCAGGCAGCAGCGCCCAGCAGGGAAGCCAGCAGGGGAACACACACCACACAGCCGGCACCCACCCCACAGGACCCGAGCCCCACCAGTATACACCAAGCACACCCCCTGCACACAACCACACAGATGGGGGTAGGAGGGCCACCAAGGGGAAGGGGCACCCAGCCGCCACAGCAGCAAGAGAAGCCAGGCAGTACAGACCATCACATAACAGCATTTTATTGGCGCCTGGGGAACGTGGGCCCCCAAGCACAGAGAGGCAGAGCAGGGGGGCGCAGGTGGACCCATGGCCAGGCAAGAGAAGCACAACAGGAGGGCACAGGAGCTGCCGTGCAGGTCGGGCGAGGGCACCAGGGCAGCCCCAGTGGGAGGGAGCAGCGGTCACCCAGAGGGTGCAATGGGGTCCAGGGAACCAGGTGGTGGCCAGCAGCGATGAAGATGGCAGCACACAGCCCAATCAGAAGCACGGGGGGGCAGGCATTGCACTGGCCAGGGCACCGGGGTGGCTGCGAGCAGGTGGAGGCAAAACGCTGCTCATGGATGGTCTGTTGAGCGCCCCCAGGCCGGCGACCCCGGCGCTAGACCCTCCCAGGTGAACAGGGCCCTTCAGAAGCCTCAGGAGTGCATATGAGCATCCACCAGGAAGCTGGGAAGGAGCAGATCTGCACCGGCGTCCGCAGCCTGCACAGCTGGAAGGTCCCTCATCGATCGAAGGGTGGCGAGCTTCGCAGCGGTAGGGTCCCCAGTCTGGACCGGCCCACCAATCTTGGGGGACAGCAAACCCAGGTCCCACAGGAGGGCCCCCATGTCCGAGGGTGCGCATTGGATGCCGCGGGCATGCAGGAGGCTGCCGGTGCACAGGGAAGCAATGGGGGGGCGGCCCTGACAGCAAGGCAAGGCCAAACCTAGGTAGGTCCATCAGCAGGCGAGCCGCTGTTAACTCCACAGCTGTCCATGGCATGGCAATGGCGGTCGGGTGCCCCCAAGGAAGCTGGCACAGGGGGGTGAAGCCAAGGTTGAGGGAATGGGCCCGGCATGCCAGAGCCCTGACCTGGTGACCCATCATCCACATGTACCATGACAGGAGCCAGAAGCCATCCTCCACCGACAGGGGGTCACCCACCAACAGCTGCACATTGGGGCTCAGCCAGAGGGTCGCCAACAGCATGTCCGCACAGGAGACCACCCTTCCCTGACATCCCCAGCTGAGGGCCCCACAGAACGACCGGCCATGGCAGCAGTGGGGCCTGCTCCAGTGAAGCAACAGGCAGGAGATGGAGGGCTGCCACAACTGGGACAAGCAGGGACCGAGTGGATACCCTTGTCCACAGGTGGCCTTGCATGCCAGAGATAGGCCAGCCTGCTGTGGACAGGACACCGCAACCCACACACAGGACAGAAGGGATGCAGCACAGGTGCTGAGAGATTAAGGGGGCCACAGCCGGGCACTGCACCAGGGCATGGAGCCAAGCCAGGCATTGTATCTACACTGCGCAAAGCTGCAGCTTGCAAAGACAGACCCTGGGCTGGGGGGACTGTAGTGCGGTTGTGGAGGCTGGGGTACTCTGGGGTGCACGCAGTCCCATCCCCCCAGCAGGCATGCAACCGGCACACTCGCGGGGATGCTCAGTTACACCTGGCACCCAGTAGCTGCCCCAGCACACCCCCAGTGCAGAACCACCCAGTGCCCTGCTCCCACCAGTCTACAAAGTACATAAGGGACCTGTTGCGCTCAGTCGGGCATGGGGCAGAGGGGCTATAGCACGGGACCGAGCAGTACATTGAGAATGGTGACCCCGGGCTGTGTGGACACAGAGGAGCTCCCACGATACCAGGGGAGAGTGAGCCGTGGGCACAGACCATACAGTGGAGCGCATTGCAGCCACGGCACATGCCAGCAGAGTGTGGCTGGGAGTGGGGAGCTGCAGAACCATTCTGCTGGGGGACGCGGACCCACAGGCCAGGGATGCGCTGCTGCTCCTCCTGGACACAGCCCTCCTGCTGCTGCGCATGCTGCTACAGAAGATAGCCCTGCTCCGCCTGCCGGGTCGCCGGTCCATCCTCCTGGGGGCACGGCGGTGGAGGGCAGCAAACCTCCAGAGGGCGGCGATTGTGTGATGGGTGAGGTGGGCGGCCATTCGATGCCATGCCCTGTTGGGCTCA
>QEPC01003457.1:4789207-4801615 GCA_003113815.1 Sphenodon punctatus | reverse complement strand
GTGTGTAGTCCTTGTTCAGCTAGCACCATCTGGCAGAAATCAGGTCCTGGGGGAGTCCTCAATATGGGCAGAAGCCCTGTCTTCAGTCCAGCCTGCCCAGCAGTTCTCTCCCAGGGACACTCCCCAACAAGTTTCTACCAGAGGGTCTCAACGGCCCCAACAAACGACTGACACCCTTAGGTGGCGCCCTTTGGCTGGAGCCCAACAGCTCTAGCCCTAGGAGAAATAGGATAGGATAGGGTTAAGTGGTGGGCAACTCCTCCTCCAGACACACCCCTCCAGGCTTCCCCACACCCCAGCTGGCGCACACACACCTTTGTGAAATTAACTATTATTCTTATCAAATGATGACATGGTGTTACCACAGTAGATGCACTTGCCATTTCACAACTAATCTCTTTCAGAAAAGTTTTGGTTCTCTGACATATTTGTCTACATTTAACTGTAGTCACCTTTCTGTAATTGGCTGTCTTGGCTTCTGGATGCTTTGGGTCAAATGGGTCTCTTTTTTTTTTTGTACACTCTGGGTGTTTTTAGATGAGATACTACCCTGCATGGCCACCCAAGAGCCATGGATCCCACCGCCCATCTGAAGGTTGGGGGATGTGCACTCCCGTGAGCCATGGAACACCCACTCAGGGCCACGCACAGAGCACTGCCAGAAAATCCAGAGTGCTTCATGTGGAGCAAGCCCAATAGCTGCATTGCAACAGGTGGCCATGGAGCCCCTGCCCATATGAACTGGGGAGGCCAGCCACATCAGCAGACCGGCCTGCTGCTCATAGGCACTGTGGGTGGGGGACACAGCCTTTGCAAGTCACAAGAGCTGGCCACGAGTGCTGGGGAGCCTGGGTTCCCCAGCACTCACGCTGGGAATGTGTCAATTGCAAAAGCCAGTCTGGTGCGTTCCCCCCTGCCCCCATAGTCCGTGGCAGAGGGAGTGCATGCCAACTGTCTCTGTGGCTGGGGTAGCCATGCTGGGAGCCACCTGTTTGTATCCTTCCCGCACACTCCACCTGAGTGGGTGCACTATGGCAGTGCCACTCAGCAGCCATGTGCCCCCCTTGCTCGTTTAAAAATACCCTGTTTTAAGACTGCCTTCCTTCCTTTAAGACTGCCTTCCTTTCCTGCTTCCTTCCTGGAAGCAGGAAACATGATTTGTTTCCTGCTTCCAGCTTTATTCTCATTTGCGCTGCACCAATAATTCACAAGCTATTATGAAACAATGGGGAGGAGCAGCTTGTATTTATTGCTCCTGGTAGATCGGCTTTCTCACATCATTAAAGCATCTGCAGCACACCTCCTTTTCAACTACTTGGGGGGCCAGATTTTAGCACAGATGAACTTTTGGAGGGCAGGTTTCAAGAAGGCCAATCTAACATCCATCTTGTTTAGTAGATCATATATAATTTCCAAACTAATAATTCAGAATTTGCACATATGTATGGGTTCTACTTCATTATGTTATTAGAATATTATAAGGGCCTTGATTTATTTGTGAAATTAATTATTACTCTTATCAGATGATGACATGGTGTTACCCCAGTAGATGCACTTGCCATTTCACAACTAATTACAGCAATTAAGCTTTCATAATTCTACCACAAAGCACAGCTCATTAACTTTAATTACTTTTGAAATGCAGCTGCTTGGGTACATACAGATATGAACAGGTAGGACTACATTTGGTAACTAGCTTCTTCAAATACAATCTTTAGGAGTTAATTGGTGTTTTTCATCTGATTTTCATAAATATTTCTCACTTTGCATTTTGTTTTCGTTATAGGATATTTTAGTATTACTTTTATATTAGACACTGTTCAATTTTTAGAACTTTGGTTTCATTATATTAATCTGATATATTAATCTGGTGTCTTAGTTCAATCCCCAGCGAGCAGTAGCTGGCATTTAAACACACACATGTCCTGATGCACGCATATATAGACACAACCCACAGCACCTGGCATCACCGTCATCCACTGGAAAGACTCCAAACTGAGATAATAGGTGAATACATTTTCACTGGGGGTAAAGAAAGAGAGAAGGGCTAGTTTTCTTAAGAGGAAATATTTCAGAAGCTGTAATGCTACTTCCTGGTCTATACTTTGACACCCAAGAGTTGCATTAAATATTACTATCATACCATTGTACCCTTACTTCACTGAATGGCACTTTTAAAATGGACCACGGTGAGTGAGGGGATGGGTGTGTGGCCATGGTGGGTGGAAGCCGTGGGAATAGGCGCACACCCTCCTCCACCCATGGAGCATCGGGCATTGGAGCCCATTGCTCCGTGCGTGTGTGATGGATGGAGGTGGGTGTAGCACGGGAGTATGAACGCACCGTCACCCATCCCCCACAGCATTCACATGGGCGCCTCCACGGGCACCTCTCAACTGCATGGAGATGGGTGGGGGCGTCTCGTGTGAAAAGGGCCAATGGTCGTAAATATGACTACAGAACCCAAACTATTTATTTATTTTATATTATGGTTGCTGCATGTAAGTGGGCTAGAGGGAGGAAGAGGATACAGCACAAGAGGCACATCTATCTGAGTAGAGTCTCCATGAAAGCTAGAAGAATTGCTAACTGCAGATGAAGCAGTATCTGGGCAGACTGGGCAGATGGGAAGTGCTCACCCATTCCACCTGGCTCCAAGGATAGCAGGAAGAGTTCAAACCGTATCCAGTGCTTAATTTGTAAAAGAAGATGTGCTGGGCTCAAGCCCATGCCAAAAAGCAGGTGGGGGGGGTACTCAGAGGGCCTCACAAATCTGTCCTACTGGGCCTTGTCAGCCACTGCCCCTACCTAGGACTGGATTCAATTTAATGGGGTTCTCAGACGCTGCTGGACATCCTGGAGCTCCAGGAACTTGGATGGGAATTGCCCTCGACTGATTGCAGTTAAGCCTAATTTCTACAGAAGCGATACTGGGCCTGCACCCCAGCATGAAAAGAGGTGACGGGGTGATCCCTTACAAGTCCTGGCACAAATGAAGCCCTCACGCTACACCATTGTACATGTGTAACAGGTGCTGCCCGTGAGTGCACTCCCCTCAACACCTCTGAGAGCATGACTGTGTAACAACACCTTCCAATGATGGGGTGTAACAACTGCTTCAGAACACTACAGTTTTCCTTCCCTCACTCCCAGTGTTTATGTTGCTTTCAGGGTCATAGTTTCAGCCACTGGTCAGTCACCAATGATCTGACCCTTCCATAATTCAACTGTGATAGCTTTTGTTTTATCAGTCAGTAAGAATACAATTGTTTAGAATTATCTGTGGAAAATGTATTGGCACTGGGCATTTGTTCTTTTCTAGCTCCATATGTGTCCTCACGTGTGTGTGTTAGAGTTGTGGGTCCTTTTTGCACAGATGTCTCTCTCCCCTTCCCCCCCCCCCCCCGCCGTGTGTGGGTGCATGGATGGTGGGAAGGAGCGTGCCATCGCTGTGGCAGGTGGGTGGGGGGGTGTACACGCTCCTGAGCTCCACCTACCTCCACCCATTGCCCACGCATGGAGCAACGGGCGCCAATGGTGGATATTCCATGCATGGATATGGGTGAAGGTGGGTGGGCGTCCATGCGATGGGTTGCCCAAGCACCGCCCACCTGTCGTGGCCTCCACCCATCCCCCACACACCACCGGCCTGTGTGAAAAGGGCCATAGAGTTGTTGTGAAATGGCACAGGCCTGACAGAAATGCTGATTTCCTTGCTACAATGTAACCAAAGCAGAAGTGCTTTCTTTTGACACAAATGTGCCAGAGCAGACATTAAATGCTATTGTAACTTGTTGAAATGTAACTAAAAAGTACACTTGGATTTATAATTATGATATTGTAATTGAATGAAATTTCTGTGTAGGCCATTGTGGCCCTCATTTAAGATTATGTAGAACGTTATAAGTAAGACATTATCTAGTATATGCATTGATTCACTGATTTAGATAGTTAAGGAAAGGAATGTGTTAGGGGAAGGTGGTCAAATGGTCAGAGGAGGTAAATCACAGGATGATATGTGATCCGGTGTGAAGGAGGCAATATCCTGGTCAAATGATGCCTGAGAGAAAGTAGAAACTTCGTATTCCCAAGCAAAACTGAATAGTTTACAACTCACAGGGACGTTGGGAACAGAGGAAGGTCAAAAGTTGATAATAGAACTAACATTGCAAAGCGAGAAAAGAGATGGCTTGATCAGACAACCAGATGCCTCTAAGAGGGGTGTGGGTGACCCAGGGCCGGGGGGGTCAAGCCTTCCCTTCGGAGGGAGGAGTGGGCAGGACCCTATCGGTCAGGGCAAACCCCCAAACCAATGACTAAGCAGAAGGTACCCCAGATCTGAACAGCCAATGGGAGTACTTCCCAGGCTTAGCACTGACAGCCCCGCACTCTGGATAACCATAAGGCAGTCACTGGATAAAAAGGCCAGCCCTAGACAGAGAAGTTGCCTTTCACGGTACTTGTCCGCTAGACCTTATCAGGGTGCCAGCTAGCTCAGTGATTGGCCCTCTCTGGGACTTCTCCCTAGGAAGTCCTACAATTTGCTTCACAGCTAGGCTCTCTCTCTCAAGGCTTTGTTTGGGCCCTCTGCCCGCCCTCCTTCTGGAACCAGACCGTTGACCTCTGATCATGTAAGAATATATGCTTTGTATGTATTTGAAGTAGTCCGAGTAGGTGAGGAATTATATGTTAAAGTGCAAGCGTTCCTTTAATAATTGGTATATTAATTGTGTTGCTGTTATTGAATAAAAAGCCTACTGGATTGAACAAAAGAGTCATTATTAGAAATAGAAAGAGGAGTAATTCCCCTCCCTCTCAAAAACACAGTAGTATTTCCACTTGATCCTGGAATTGGAAGGGACCTGCTTCACTAGGGTGCAGAAAAGCAGCTGAACCCTTTTCAATTCGCTTCAGAGGCACTAGGCTGGAAGGGACCTCAAGGGTCATCTAGTCCAGCCCCCTGCACCACTGCAGGACCTGCCGCACCCCAACCATCTGCACAGAGAAATCCCACCAATAGCTACAAGTAGAGATTGGGACCAACCAGAGCACACCGATGCCTGAAATAACAGGAAATAATTTTAGAAAAAGAAGGATCCAGATGTCCCAAACAGGCGAGCCACACCCATGCTGCAGGGGAAGGTGAAAAACCCTCAGTCAACTGCCAATCTGCTTAGAGAGAAAATGAGTTAGACCCTGAGCATGTGTGCAGGCCTCACCAGCCAGGCACCTGATATACAATATAGTGCCCAGGCTTCAGAATGCCCTGAATGTGTGTTAAAGTATGTGAAAAGTTACCAAAGTTTATTTTGCAATTTTTATGCATCTTTCCACAAAAAATTGCAACTGGGTGCAAGGGCACATGCTGTGGTGCAATGTCTTCTTTGCCAGGTAGTAGGAGTGCTCAGTGTGGCCTGGTAGGTATTGGTAATATAAAAAGGAAGCCTGCCAAACCGTATAGAGATTTCTTTCCTAGGCCATCTTTAATTACATGAAGAGGAACCTTTTAAGAAGTGTTTTACAACGTTTTTCAATGTAATCTAGAGTCTGCGTTATAGTAACCCTTGATAAAGGGCAGCTTTGTAAATAATGAGATGTGCAACTATCTTAAGTGAGGATTTAATGCTTCTTCAATTAAATACATTAGCGATAATTATGTTTGACCCACAGGAAGCTTTGGGAATGGGGGATGCATCTGTCATTAACAAAATGTTTATCAACTGCATTAGCCATTTGTCTCTTTGCAATCTCAGGGACAAACAGAATTCCATTTAAATTTACTGTTTGGTCTCCAGCTATTCTAAAATGTATGGCAGATTGGCAAGGGAAAGAAGCTTTCTATTGCAGTGCACATTGGGTGTTTTATTAGTGCCTCCAGCAGCAAAGTAGTTCCAACTTCCTTTACTCCAAAAGCAAAGTAATGAAAATAGATCTCCACAAAAGATGACTTCACCAAAAAAGGGTATTTCCTCTGAAGATTTCTGCAGGATACCTCAAAGGAAGCTATCATTCTGCCAACAGCTCATGTTTACAAATGCCAACAACTGATTTTCGGCTCAGAAAGTCCAAATTCAGAGGTGAACCTAAACAAGCGTGAACTGCACATCTGTAAGTTTAGAAGGAGACTAAGACTTTGAATTTGTAAGTAGCTACACACATCACATCAAATGCAGTAGGACAGAACTATTCGTCTGTACTATTCCTGTCTGTTTGTGGGATTAGAACTGCAGTTGCTCTAATGGTTAGTAGACAAGAGTGTAGCATGAAAAGCTGTAATTGTCTCTAGAGGTGTACAATGTTTATGCCAATTTGGGCCCATTTACCAATGTGTAAGAAACTCTGGGTGTTTTCAAATGAGATGATTACACCGCTGGAGTCCATGTTCATTCCGTGCAGCCCCCACTCACGCCCAACTCGCATGTTTTAACATGTAGAGCTAATAAACGGGCAGTCCCCTGCCCGCATTTCATGTTCTGATGGTATCTGCCACCACTCAGGCCCTTTTCACACGGGTGCCCCTCACACTGCACACGTGTGCGGTGGGGGGAGCCCATATGAAAACCATCCACGGTGGGTTTGCAGAGTCCGTGGGAATGGAACCCGTGGTGGGTGGGTGTGCATGTGCACTCCCCCCATCTCCACCCACCACCAACGCACAGAGGCATTGGGGGAAACGGTGGTGCCTCCATGTGTGGAAATGGGTGCGCGCCCGTGGGAATGGCCGCACATCCACCTCCACCCACTGCAGGTGCACATCCATCCATCCCACCCACCCACCACGGCCTGTTTCAAACGGGCCACAGTGCTTTCCCTCTTCCCGGCCCTAGCTTTGATGAAAAGGGGGAGGGGGGCACCGCCAGAGAAGGCTTTTTCCCTGGCTGTGACCTGTCCCTTTCCATCCGAAGCATCGCTCGGTGCTTGGGAGACTGGCTGTAAGAAGATAAAGTCCTTCCTGCGCCCCCACAGTCCTCTTGCACCCGCTCCGCTTCACAGCTGAAGGGTCAGGGCAGCAGGGAATGGAAGCTGAGCCCAGGATGAAATTAACAACCCGGCAGTGAGAAGTGGCTGGGGGGCAGCAGCAAGCTGGGCTGGAGAGAGCAGCTAGGAGCTGGCTGGAAGTGACATTAACAACCTGGCAGCTGCTGCCCCACCACTGCCTGTCATTTTCATTCCAGGGTTGGCTTCCATTCTCTGCCGCCCAGTTTGTTCCAGCTCCAGCTGCACCACTCCCAGATGCTCTGGTTTGCTGCCACAGTCCAGCTGAGCCCGGGACAGCCAGTGGCCAGGCAGCAAGGAAGAAGCCACCAGAGCAGCAGGCAGGAGAGGCACTGCAGCTGCTTAATTTCAGGCCACATTAGCTGTGACTGTTGTGATGGCAGACCTGCGTGCAGGCAAGGCTGCGGACAAACCAAATAAATGGGAGGTGGGTGTGGATTAGCATGCATTGGCCTGCACGGTGGGCGTACAATGTCTTTGGACAAAGCTGTGAGTGGTGGTGCGTCTGAGTGAATGGGGGTGTGGGCTAACATCTGGTGAACACCTAATAGACAGGCCGGTGGACACCCACCTGGTGAGTGCTAATGTGGGCTATCGTCTCATTTGAAAACCCCCTCTGTGAGAATGGCAGGAGTGAATCTGAATCCCATCACTTTATTATCTGTCACCCCTCTCAATTTTGTCCCGTTTTCAGTTATTTGCCTATAGTCAGTCAGGCTGTAACCTAACGGGTATTTTAGATATCATACAAATCATTCCCCTGGATAACTGTGCAGCAGCACAGTATGTGGGGACAAAAAACTTTTATGCATTTAAAAAAAAAAAAATAGGAGTGATTTCCTCCTCTCCTTGGCTAGTGGTTGGCATATGCACTGAAATTAAAGAACTGATCAATCTCATAATTTTCTACCCTTGCTAGTGTTACATATGTCTAAACCTAAGCATGCCTCATTTAACCTTCTAAGTAACTCCTTTGTAACAGGTGATTGTAAATCACTGCAGGGTCAGTCCCTGCAAGGAAAGTCAATGAGGGAGAGAGCAAGCCAGAGAGTGAGGTTGGAATCTGGCCTTTAACCGTTAAAGGCTAACTGAGTCAAGCAGCAAATGGTTGATTGGCCCTGGCCAGACATGGCAGGAAACTGCAAGTTAGTTGGGGAAAGGCTCAGTATAAAAGCCAGAGCTTCAAGGCTCAGAGAGTAGACCACCAGGGAAAGGTCTCAGGGCAGGAACCTGTGAGGCGGTAGCCATGTATTCTATGGCTGGGCGCAGAGCCAGGGAGAGTTAGGCCAAAGAGCTGGGCTGGAAGGTACCAAGAAGAAGGCTAGTGAGGGGACTTGGTAAAAGTCTGGGAAGGGGGTTGCATAAATGGTAAGACACTGACTTTAGGATATTTTGTGTTTGAGACAATGCATTTGGAACACTGTAAATAGAAAGAGCATGTGGGAAAAAGTGAGCTGTGTTGGATTTGAGTTTGTGGCCAGTGTTTGCAAAGAGTTACTGGGGATGGGTCATCTGTTACACCATTCAACTACATGAAAAACAAGGTTGTCTAAATGCTGGGTTCTAATCTTAAATGCATGGCATACTTCACAAGCTCAAAATAACCAGTACTGCACAACAGCACACAGAAGCAGGTTTCTGTGAGTTGTGTGCCACTGCACATGGTGCATCTGAAATTAGAATCTACCCTGCTGTCTTGTTTATGTCTACAAGGGGCTACATTTCCTGAAAGAGGTTTGTCAAAATGTCACTCTTGATCAGCGTGCATCATCTAACGTGTTCTACACCTAAAATACATCCTTTCATTTGAACTTCAGTTACCAGACAATTACATAAACAAAAAGTGTTATAGTGGTTCTTTTATACTTCACTAAACATTCCAGTTCTACTAGCGGGAGCACCACTGGGTTCACTGGATCCATGTTTATTCTTCTCCAAACATTCCAATTCTACTAGGAAGAGTTAATTGACCTTTTTCTTTTTTTTAAACCATGAATTTTGAGTTTCANTGGGAGCCACCTGTTTGTATCCTTCCCGCACACTCCACCTGAGTGGGTGCACTATGGCAGTGCCACTCAGCAGCCATGTGCCCCCCTTGCTCGTTTAAAAATACCCTGTTTTAAGACTGCCTTCCTTCCTTTAAGACTGCCTTCCTTTCCTGCTTCCTTCCTGGAAGCAGGAAACATGATTTGTTTCCTGCTTCCAGCTTTATTCTCATTTGCGCTGCACCAATAATTCACAAGCTATTATGAAACAATGGGGAGGAGCAGCTTGTATTTATTGCTCCTGGTAGATCGGCTTTCTCACATCATTAAAGCATCTGCAGCACACCTCCTTTTCAACTACTTGGGGGGCCAGATTTTAGCACAGATGAACTTTTGGAGGGCAGGTTTCAAGAAGGCCAATCTAACATCCATCTTGTTTAGTAGATCATATATAATTTCCAAACTAATAATTCAGAATTTGCACATATGTATGGGTTCTACTTCATTATGTTATTAGAATATTATAAGGGCCTTGATTTATTTGTGAAATTAATTATTACTCTTATCAGATGATGACATGGTGTTACCCCAGTAGATGCACTTGCCATTTCACAACTAATTACAGCAATTAAGCTTTCATAATTCTACCACAAAGCACAGCTCATTAACTTTAATTACTTTTGAAATGCAGCTGCTTGGGTACATACAGATATGAACAGGTAGGACTACATTTGGTAACTAGTTTCTTCAAATACAATCTTTAGGAGTTAATTGGTGTTTTTCATCTGATTTTCATAAATATTTCTCACTTTGCATTTTGTTTTCGTTATAGGATATTTTAGTATTACTTTTATATTAGACACTGTTCAATTTTTAGAACTTTGGTTTCATTATATTAATCTGATATATTAATCTGGTGTCTTAGTTCAATCCCCAGCGAGCAGTAGCTGGCATTTAAACACACACATGTCCTGATGCACGCATATATAGACACAACCCACAGCACCTGGCATCACCGTCATCCACTGGAAAGACTCCAAACTGAGATAATAGGTGAATACATTTTCACTGGGGGTAAAGAAAGAGAGAAGGGCTAGTTTTCTTAAGAGGAAATATTTCAGAAGCTGTAATGCTACTTCCTGGTCTATACTTTGACACCCAAGAGTTGCATTAAATATTACTATCATACCATTGTACCCTTACTTCACTGAATGGCACTTTTAAAATGGACCACGGTGTGTGAGGGGATGGGTGTGTGGCCATGGTGGGTGGAAGCCGTGGGAATAGGCGCACACCCTCCTCCACCCATGGAGCATCGGGCATTGGAGCCCATTGCTCCGTGCGTGTGTGATGGATGGAGGTGGGTGTAGCACGGGAGTATGAACGCACCGTCACCCATCCCCCACAGCATTCACATGGGCGCCTCCACGGGCACCTCTCAACTGCATGGAGATGGGTGGGGGCTTCTCGTGTGAAAAGGGCCAATGGTCGTAAATATGACTACAGAACCCAAACTATTTATTTATTTTATATTATGGTTGCTGCATGTAAGTGGGCTAGAGGGAGGAAGAGGATACAGCACAAGAGGCACATCTATCTGAGTAGAGTCTCCATGAAAGCTAGAAGAATTGCTAACTGCAGATGAAGCAGTATCTGGGCAGACTGGGCAGATGGGAAGTGCTCACCCATTCCACCTGGCTCCAAGGATAGCAGGAAGAGTTCAAACCGTATCCAGTGCTTAATTTGTAAAAGAAGATGTGCTGGGCTCAAGCCCATGCCAAAAAGCAGGTGGGGGGGGTACTCAGAGGGCCTCACAAATCTGTCCTACTGGGCCTTGTCAGCCACTGCCCCTACCTAGGACTGGATTCAATTTAATGGGGTTCTCAGACGCTGCTGGACATCCTGGAGCTCCAGGAACTTGGATGGGAATTGCCCTCGACTGATTGCAGTTAAGCCTAATTTCTACAGAAGCGATACTGGGCCTGCACCCCAGCATGAAAAGAGGTGACGGGGTGATCCCTTACAAGTCCTGGCACAAATGAAGCCCTCTCGCTACACCATTGTACATGTGTAACAGGTGCTGCCCGTGAGTGCACTCCCCTCAACACCTCTGAGAGCATGACTGTGTAACAACACCTTCCAATGATGGGGTGTAACAACTGCTTCAGAACACTACAGTTTTCCTTCCCTCACTCCCAGTGTTTATGTTGCTTTCAGGGTCATAGTTTCAGCCACTGGTCAGTCACCAATGATCTGACCCTTCCATAATTCAACTGTGATAGCTTTTGTTTTATCAGTCAGTAAGAATACAATTGTTTAGAATTATCTGTGGAAAATGTATTGGCACTGGGCATTTGTTCTTTTCTAGCTCCATATGTGTCCTCACGTGTGTGTGTTAGAGTTGTGGGTCCTTTTTGCACAGATGTCTCTCTCCCCTTCCCCCCCCCCCGCCGTGTGTGGGTGCATGGATGGTGGGAAGGAGCGTGCCATCGCTGTGGCAGGTGGGTGGGGGGGTGTACACGCTCCTGAGCTCCACCTACCTCCACCCATTGCCCACGCATGGAGCAACGGGCGCCAATGGTGGATATTCCATGCATGGATATGGGTGAAGGTGGGTGGGCGTCCATGCGATGGGTTGCCCAAGCACCGCCCACCTGTCGTGGCCTCCACCCATCCCCCACACACCACCGGCCTGTGTGAAAAGGGCCATAGAGTTGTTGTGAAATGGCACAGGCCTGACAGAAATGCTGATTTCCTTGCTACAATGTAACCAAAGCAGAAGTGCTTTCTTTTGACACAAATGTGCCAGAGCAGACATTAAATGCTATTGTAACTTGTTGAAATGTAACTAAAAAGTACACTTGGATTTATAATTATGATATTGTAATTGAATGAAATTTCTGTGTAGGCCATTGTGGCCCTCATTTAAGATTATGTAGAACGTTATAAGTAAGACATTATCTAGTATATGCATTGATTCACTGATTTAGATAGTTAAGGAAAGGAATGTGTTAGGGGAAGGTGGTCAAATGGTCAGAGGAGGTAAATCACAGGATGATATGTGATCCGGTGTGAAGGAGGCAATATCCTGGTCAAATGATGCCTGAGAGAAAGTAGAAACTTCGTATTCCCAAGCAAAACTGAATAGTTTACAACTCACAGGGACGTTGGGAACAGAGGAAGGTCAAAAGTTGATAATAGAACTAACATTGCAAAGCGAGAAAAGAGATGGCTTGATCAGACAACCAGATGCCTCTAAGAGGGGTGTGGGTGACCCAGGGCCGGGGGGGTCAAGCCTTCCCTTCGGAGGGAGGAGTGGGCAGGACCCTATCGGTCAGGGCAAACCCCCAAACCAATGACTAAGCAGAAGGTACCCCAGATCTGAACAGCCAATGGGAGTACTTCCCAGGCTTAGCACTGACAGCCC
>QEPC01003457.1:4741723-4777036 GCA_003113815.1 Sphenodon punctatus | reverse complement strand
AGTTTTAGCCATGTTGAGTTTGAGTTGACGTTGAGACATCCAGGTAGAGATGTCAGAGAGACAGTTGATGAGACGAGCTTGAACAGAGGGAGAGAGAGAGGGAGTAGAGAGAGAGAGTTGAGTGTCATCAGCATAGAGGTGGTATTGGAAGCCATGGGAGGCAATGAGTTTGCCTAAGGATAAGGTATAGATCGAGAAGAGGAGAGGGCCAAGAACAGAGCCTTGAGGAACTCCAACTGAGAGGTGGAAGGAGGAGGAGGCAGAGTTGGAGAGAGACACATTAAAGGAGCGGTCAGAGAAGTAGGAGGAGAACCAGTTATGGACAGAGCCACAAAAGCCAAGGGAGTGAAGGGAATCCAGCAAGAGTGGACCTATGCACATCGCTGTCGTCTTGAAGCCCCTAGTTTCAACATTGGTGACTTCGTCTGGGTAGATCGACGCCATTATCCATCCACAAGACCATCCCCTAAATTAGACTATAGATTCATGGGACCCTTTCCCAGCCGCCGAAAGGTCAATGATGTGACTTATACTGTTGCATTGCCCTCCCCCTACCGCATCCATCCAACCTTTCATGTGTCCTTATTAAAACCTGCCGACGCTTGGCATCCCACACCAGAACCTGACCCCGTACCTAGTCTAGGCACGGAGGAACCCAAATACAAAGTCCAGTTGATCTTAGACGCACGCCAAAGCCAAGGACACCTCCAATATTTAATTAAATGGAAAGGTTACGACTCCTCAGAGAACTCCTGGGAACCGGTACTGGGGTCCATGCCCCACATCTAGTTCGGCGTTTTCATGCCCAGTATCCGGAGAAACCGGCCCCTCCTCCAGGATGGCAGCGTGGACCGGGGGGTACTGTCAGGCCCTGGGGCCTGAGGAGATGTGGGAGGAAGCAGCGCCAGGAGGGAAGGAACCTGGGTCGCAGGCAGAGGCGGTGTGGGACGCACGGCAGCATGGGGGATCCAGGCACAACCCAGCCCGGTGCCCTAGCACCGTCAGCCCGACGACCCTCGGATCCGGGTGCTGCCCTAGGCATACCGGGGAGTCCACTGTCCACTGTCCCCAACCTGTCCATCTCCACGGCAGGCAAGGCAACGGCACACCATCCTCACCGCAGCGCAGAACCACGCCCCCTGAACCATCGCCATGCTGGATCACGGAGGCTGCTTGGCCAGCCACGCCCCCAGGCCACCGCTGCGTCACTCTGCATGCCTGCAAGATCAGACGCAGGCCCAGCCTACATAAGGAGAGCACAAACCGAGCTCCCTCGCCGGTGATCAGAGCCTCGGCCTGTGAGACTGGCCCCCCATGCTTCCTTGTGACTACGTGACCTCCCCTGCTGATGAAACTGAGAGTGACTGAGTGTGCGTGCGAGAGTGGCTGTGAGAGTGTGAATGAGCCCAGTGTACAAGTGTAAGTATTTGCCTTTTCCTGCCTGCTTCCACGTGGTGTCCTTGTAATTCATCCTTGTGAGTGTCCTGTTCCACGTCCTCCCTCCTGGGTCTCTGCACAGTGCCCCCCACGCGTGTGTTCCTCCCTGGCCCAGGGCCCCGTGTGCATGGGAGACCTGCTAGTGTGACAATTTCCTGGTTGGGAAACGGCTTGGCCTGTACCCCGGTGATGATCTTGGTGGGGAGAGACTGAGTCCTCCAGACCACCGTATAAGAACCTGAGGGGTCTTTTTCAGGCCAACACCCTTCCCCATACGGGAATTTCCCCGTGCCTTGGCCAAGTGCATGGTCGGCCATCCCTTCCTCCTTCCCCCCTCCTGTGGGGTTCCTGTGTCACCCCCCCAGACCCCACACAGCCAGGTAAGGTGCCCATGCCCCCCGGGGGAGTGAAGAGGGAGCCCCCCACAAGGGAGCACAGGGAGGCTGTGCGGCAGATGCTAACCCCTCTGCAATACCACCAACAGGAGACGACCAGCTCCGCTGTCACCACAGCTACTGGGCGGGCCCCAAGCCATCAAGCTGGTAGGCCCCCCACAAGCGGTACCCAAAAGGGGGAGCCCTGGTCAAGTCAGGAGACCAGGGACTTCATATGCATGTGGGGGGCTGAAAAGGTCCAGCACGACCTGGTGCGCAGCTACAAGAGCAAACAGGTCCATGAAGCCATCGCCCATGAGATGCAGTGGCAGGGGTACAAGTGCATGCAGCAGGCAAAGGATTTGAGGTCCAGATATAAACGTATCAAGGACAACAATCTCAAGTCCAGCCATGCCATGTGGACAATGGAGTTCCAGGATGAGCTGGACCAGTTCCTCTGCATGGATGGGGATAGAGTCGCCTCCCACTTACACAGCACCACTTTCGCCAGGGGCAGGCAGAGGGCGCTTACAACACCTCTCCTGCCTGACCCCCCCCCCCCCGGAGCAGGGGGAGGCTGCTGCCCCAGGCGAGGCAAGCCAGGATGTGGGAGGGAATGACCTCATCACACGGGGAGGAGGCGCCCGCTCACTCAAACATCGCCCTCTGTGTGCGCCCACAAAACCCGCAGGGTGTCAGGCCGCGGGGAAGGGGGGCTCATGCGGAGTGGACGTAGACCCAGGACACCTCCCAGGAAGCGGAGGAATATAGGAGGAAGATGATCCAGGTAGTAATGCAACCAGGGCCCGGGGGGTAGGGGGAGGGTCCAGGCCACAGTGACCGGAGCTAAAGCCGGGCACCAGGGATTGACTGATGGATCCACATTCCCATTACAGCTCAAGGCACCCTGGAGGTTCACAAGGAGGAGGTCGTGGAGGTGGAGGTGGTCGAGGAGGAACCGGAGGCACCCCCGAGAGCCAGGCTCCAGGACATAGATGGTAGGCCGCAATGCACAAGGGATGGGTCCCAGCCGGTACCTGGGTGACGGGCTAACAGGCCGGCTACAGGGGCAGCCCCTAGAACCAACCGCTCCCCATGTGCAACAGGGAAGGGCCAGTGACCATCACTGGTGGGTTACCGAGCCACATGGGTTAACAGTCCCTGAGGAGTATGCAGGGGGGTGTGTGTAAGCAAGGGGGGTGGGAACACGTGACAGGCCCCTTGGAGGGGTTGTAACAGCATGGTCCTGGGTGAATGCGCTCCCAGATGGGGCTAGCACTGTTGTCAGACAGAGGGGACACAGTCCCTAGGACCCCGCCCGATCAGTAACATAAACCATAGGGACAGATGGTGGGGGGGTGCGTTCCCCCCCCCCCAGGGCGACAGGGATGCACAGAGAGTATGGACTCGGAAAGCCTCGCATCCCAACCTGTTACCATCCCTTCCACAGATGAGCACCCTGTTCTGGTGAGGGGAGCTGCTGCCGGCAGCATTGAGAAGAATGAAAACATGCAGGCCCGGAACAGGCAGAGGAGAGAGAACCTTGGCAGGGAACTGCTGGAGGAAACCAGAAGGTTAGCCGAGGTGCACGCGGAGGCGCTCACCCTCACAAGGGAGGTCCAAAGAGGGGAGGGGGAGAGGGACCAGGACATATTGTCAGCCATGTTAACCCGGTCCCACAATGAGCACCTGTGGAACAGGCACCACCCTACACCGTGAGATGCAGCTCGACAGAGCCGAGAGGGCGAGGGGACGTGTCACGCTGGAGGGGATCTCCGCACGGGCCCTAGACCTCATTGGGGAGGCAGTGGGGCTCCTGCGGAGAGAACCCTGGTGGGACACGGCCCCTCCAGGCCCAGGTGGAGGGATGGCAGCCGAGTACCACCAGGGCACCCCCCCCATAGGTGCAGGTACCCCCACCCTGCACTTTGGTCAACCATGGTTTCCCCAGCAGCACCCCTTCGCCAGTGTCGTTGACTGGGTCCCTCTCCCCCACATAGCCCCACGACAACAACCCATGGGGCTGCCCTTCCGGGCCACACCCCTCCCGGTTCCTTCACAGCTGCCTCCCGGACCCCCCCTCCGGGAACCACGGTCACTCCTGCTTAACCCAGAACCTCCAGGTGACCAACCACCCATGCCGGCCGCCCCACCAGCTCTGGTAAGCCAGACCACAGAACTGTCAGGAAGGGAGGGGGAGGGGAAAGGCATCGCTAACAGCAGAGGGATGGGCAGAGGGAATGCTGTGTGGGGAGCAATGAGAACACCTGAGGGCCATGGAAAAGGTCGTGGCGCTGGGGTAACGGTGCAAGGCAGGGTGTAACACTGACCTTCTTTTCCATCACCACTGGGTCCAGCACCTCAGCCCGGTGTGGAGCGGCCCAGGTTGTCCAGCCACCACTCAAAAGGACGGCGGCTGCAAAGGCCCACAGGGGAGCGATCCCCAATGGTGCACCGAAGCAGGCATGGGGAAGGCCCCACAAACCTTGACTCCCCCCCCCCCTTGTACAGAACCCCAAATAAACTGTGTTGTACATTACCACTCTGTTGTTCGGTGTGTCAATGGGGGCACCATGGTGTGCAGGGGTCGCTCCACATGCAGACGGGGGCAGGACATGCACAGTACAGATGCCGGAAGCATATGTCTCCGGCCTGCAGGCAGCCGGGTGGGCAAGAGCATAACTCCCATGGCCGGGTACAGGTCTGCAGTAGAGTCCCATCCATGCCACCGGACAGTCGATGCAGGGCCAAGGCCTGGTGCAGTTCGCTTGCCATGGCTAGAGGGTAGTAGGTGACCCAGTGGCGTGGGGTACAGGCCTCACAGGACTGGGGGGGGGAGCGGCTGGCATTGTTAACAACTTTTATGTGGTGCAAGGACGATGAAGAATATACACGCCCACGAAGAGTATGGATACATAATGTATCATTGCAATTCTTTTATTTTATGTTTTAATTTGCAATTAAGTTATGGAAATGTTTGTGCTTATTTTAATTGTTTTGTATGATGTTATTTTGTGTGAATCATGTTTTATGTAGATACAATGTGATACTATTTTTGTTATGGCCAGTGGCCAAACAATAATAAACTACTACTACTACTACCACACAGGACTGGGGAACCCCTACAACCAAAACACCAGGCCAGAAGCGGATTAGGGAACAGACATAGCAGACTTTATTGTTACCCGCCACACGGTTCTGTGAAGGGTGGGGGGCTGTCAACATGACTACTCAGTTGCCTGCCATCTGGGCGGTAATAGACCTACACAGAGTGTCCCGGTTCTCCTCCGATATGCAACAGAACACGCCTCCCTGGACATGTTGGTAGAGGGGCACAGGACCCTCTCTCTACACAGGTGTGGGGTAGTCAAGGGCAGCTCACCTGGTCTCACAGATATTGTGCAGGATGCAGGCCACCAGTACAAGGATGGGGGTATGCTGCAGATCGAACTGGCTCCTGTTCATGAGCAGGCACCAACGCCCCTTGAGCAGCCTGAACACCTGCTTCACCACGCTCTGAGCCAATGAGAGGTGTTCACTGAAGAGCCGGCGGTCCGCTGTGCGTGCCGCGGAATAGGCCTTCATAAGCCACGGGCTCAGTGGGTAAACAGGGTCCCCTATCACCACTGGGGCCATGGAGACACCCTCAATGACCTGGTACAGGTTGGGGCTATCTCCCCATCAAATATGCATGCATAGAAGGGGGAGGCCCGCAGTATGTGCTCATCATGGCTCCTCCCTGAGTGGCCGGTGTAGACATCGGTAAACAAGGCCCTGTGATCCACCATGGTCTGGAGATTGATCGAGAATGTCTGCTTCCGATTCAAGTAGTTCGTTTTGGTGTGTGGGGGCCGGATTATAGGGATGTGGCTGCTGTCTATCGCCCCTATGCAATGGGGTAAGCCCACGTCCTCAAAGCTGCGAATGACAACCTAGGGATCCCGGAGCTGTATAACCCGCTCGAGCAGTAGCTCCACCAGCAGGCTGCACACATCGTGGAGTGCCCTATTAACGGTCACGGTCCCCACCCTGAACTGCTCCCCAACGCTCTGACAGGAATCGGGGGTGGCAAGTCTCCATACGGTCATGGCCAAGCACATCCCTGGCAGAAGTGGATACCACATGTGGATTCAGGAGCTCCCCGAGCTGGGCCAACAGGGAGCAGTTCATGCAGAAGTGGTCCATCCATTCATCGTCCATCCAGGTGGCTAGCATGTTCTCCCACCATTCATTGGTGCGGGAGCACATCCAATTCAGCCTCCGTGTTGGGACATTGACACGGCAGCCATAGACATTCAGCAGACCCCGGGACAGAACCAGGTGCATTTCCTGGGACACCACTGTTCCGAACATGGACTGTCGGAGGACAGCTATCCTCTGTGCCCACCGCAATGATGCAGCTCGGTGCATGTTGGCCGCTCTCCTGCGCCACACTCCATGGTTGTAGAAGCGGTGACCCGGCAGTAGTAGCTTGGCCCATTGCTCAAACACCAATGCCAGGATCATGAAGCAGGAGGGCAAGACCGTTAACAGGACAGCCCACTCCTCAGGGGGCTCATCGACAGGCAGCATGGTACCAACAACAACACGCACACTCAGGGGGGACCCACTGCTGGTACCAGTGCTGGATAACCTAGCAGCTACCTGCCTAGGTGTTATGTGGCCGGCGGACCTGACCCAGGCCCATGCAGCTGTGACTGTGTCCCCTATCACCACCCAGCCTGTCAGCGACCTCAGCACCTAGCTATCACCCCCCTGCGATCCCTTCCTCCAGACCCCAAGCCCCGTGCGCCCTGCACACCCGCACCGTGCCTTCCACGTCCCCTGCAACCCCAAGCCTGTCCCAGGGTACCGGGGATGGCTGCACAGGGCGACCCGCCATGCACACCTGCCTACACCCACCTCTGCACCTACACCCTGTTCTGAACACCTGGCCAGGGTGCATCCGCACCGGCCTTGCTTCAGTCACATCGCTTGAAGGTCACGGCACTGTGCAGCTGTGTTCCATCAAGATATGCTGCTTGGAGTTGCTCGTTAGCTCAGCCGTGGCCTTGCTGATCTGTCATCACTAATGCTGGAATGCATCCTCCAGGTGCATGAGGCAGGGAATCACAGGGCCTTGCCGGCGTCCCACTATCAGCTGTGTACGGCCGCAGTCCGGCTAGCGCTGCACAGCGTATCGCACAGTGCTCAGGCACAGCCACTCTCCATAGGATCCCTGTGCAAGCTGCTGTGCAGCCCTTAGAATGGCCATGGCAGGGTGCGGAACAGTAGGGGTGGGACCAAACTGAAAAAAATGGGTATTGGTTTTACCGGTTACGGTTTAAAAAAATAAATCGGTTTTATCAGTAAAACCAGATTACTGGTACCGGTTTTTTTCCATTGATTTCAATGGGGAAGTGTCCCCATTGAAATCAATTAAACCCCCCCCAACCTTCCCCCTCCCAGGCTGCACGGGTGGAAGGGGGGACACCCCCCACCCACCCTGCCAGCCCACCCTGGATTTTTTTTTTAAACTGGCGCTAGACTGCTGGACCTGCGGGCTCTGGGCCGCCGCCGCCCCGACGGCTACCCGCCCCGACGGCAGCCAGCCAAGGCTATTGCTGGAGGCAGCTCTCCTCCGGGAGCCCTCCTGACAGCACTGTGGCACTCTTTAACCCCGCCCGCCCCCCGATTGCCTTTTTATCTGCGCTGTGGGTGGTGGCGGCGGCAGCAGCACGGCGCGGGGCCGGCTTCAGCACTGGGTTCAGCACTTCACTAGGCCTTCCCCGGAAGGCCTAGTGAAGTGCTGAAGCCACAAGCCAGCGCTGAAGCCGGACCTGCACTGTGCTGCTGCCGCCATCCACAGCGCAGCTAAAAAGACGATCAGGGGTGTGTGTGTTAAAGAGTGCCAGAGTGAACTTGGCACCCTCCGATCAGTGATGAACCTACGGGCTGTGAAGGCTGCTGCTGCCACGGGGAACCACCTCCTGCCCCATTTCATGGTGGATGCGCATATGCGTTCCTGAGGATTCCGCAGGGGCCTCTTCGCCTGGGAGGGACTTGTCCCAGGGCAGCAGTTCCAGGGGCATCCTATGGCCTCTCCATGAGCAGGACATCCCAAACGGCCCCTCCATCGCGTTGCTGTGCCTGTGCTGTGGGCTGCTTCAACCTTTTGCCCCCTGTGCCGGCTCACGGTACCGTGTAACCCAGAGGTAGGCTGACCTGTCAGCCGGACCCCATCGCTGCTTCTCTTCACGCTGGCCCCCATTGTCCTGTAGCATTACCGAGAGCCTCCTTCCCTCTTGGAGTGTCTGCAATGGTGCACCTGTGTGCTGCTTGTGGGGAATGGACACGAGCCCCTGATTGCCCCGTCATGAGCCTCTGTTTGGCCGTTCCCCCCACCTTTCGCCCCATCATGAATAAAATTTGTGCCTTTGCCTGTGCCACCTTGGATGCATTTGTGTTCGTGTGCAACGCCAGTCGCCCCTCCCCTGGATGCAGCCCTGTCCTTGTGTGTTGGTTACTGTGATGGGGGTCACTAGCGTTCCTGCTCGGGATGACTGGGGCTGTCAGGTGGCATACAGTGGTGCGTGCTGGATTCCCTTGTGGGCTCCAGGATGGATTGTGAGTTCGCCCCGGTGGGTGGTGTGGGCCCACCGTGTCCCGTTGTGAGCCCTGTCCTTCATTTACTGGTGGCTGCCTGGTGTCCTTCTTCCATGTGTGGGCACCTTTCCTCTGGCCTACCCCGATTCTCCCTGTGGAGGTGTGGTGCACCGCCTGGCTGGATTGGCTGGTCAGTCGTGGTGTGCATGTGCAATGTGTGTGCTGGTGATGTCCCATGGCGGTGCTCTCTGTTGTACCCCCAGCGCGGGGGGGGGGGAGGCAGACTGCGGGCCCCAACCGCTCACTAGCAGCTAGTGTTGCCCTGGGGGCCTTCGCACTCACGTATTGGCCTGTCTGGCAGGGGATACCCATTGGTTGGTCACCCCGCCTGGGCTGCCCTGCCTTCCATCGCTTCTGGCGCCCTCTGTTGGTTCCCACCATTTGCACTCTAGGCGATGGATGGGCGGCAGGCAAGACGGGCAGCTGACCATGAGTGTGGGCAGTGTACGGGCCTGTTGTTGGCAGCCTGCGTTCCCCCTTGGTGTGAGCGTGTGTGTGTGTGCTGGCTTGAGTGTCCCTGGCCACTGCATGAGTTGTGCTTGCTGGGTGGTTACCGACCCCTGCTGACCCACATCCTTTCCGTACACCCTTTCCCCTTCTCCCTCTCCCGTTCTCCTCCTGGCACAGATGGCCAGGCAGCTGTAGCATGCAGCCTCGGATCTCCACACTGGGGCCCGCCTGTACGATGATATCAGTGAGTGTGCTGTGTGTGTGCGGGACCCTCTCCCTGGGTGTCTGTTTGGGGTTCCACATTGTTGGGGCCCACTGTCTTGTCCTGATGGCCCCTTCTCTCTATCCCTTAGTGCAGGCGATGATTGCAGAGCGGACCAGGGAGCATGAGGAGGTTGTGCAGCTGTGCTGCACCTCCTGGAGCGGGTGCACCACCTGGACCGTGCCCAGGCAGATCGTTGGAGCTGGGTATGGGGCCAGCGTCCCTATTGAGGCTGGGGCCTCGCATCATGGACCCGCTCTCAGTGCTCACTCCCCATCTCCCTTGGACCTTTCCCGTACTCCACGCCCTTCCCCCTTGTAATAAAGTTGCTTTGCCCCCTTCTCCAGTTGTGTGTCATGTTCCTCCATGTGGCCTGGTCTCTTGTGCTGGTGCCCTGGCACTTCACTGATTTTGTTCTCTCCCCCCCCCCCGTTGCCCACATAGATTCGTTGTTGGTGTGGGGAGGGTTGCAGCAGGTTTGCTGACGGTTGGTGTGGTCTGCCCCACCCCTCATTCCCTGCCAGCCCGGCTGTGCTGTGGGCTTTTGTTCCTGTTGACTTCATGTGTCTGGTTCCCAGCTCCTTGTCCGGGGGCCTTGGGATTGTGTGTGCGGGTTCTCTGCCGGTGTGTGTTTGTTGGGGTCCCCTGCTCCATCGGGCCTCTGCCTCCCTCCCCTGTGCCCCTTCCCACCCACCCCCCGCTGGGGTCCCTCCTCCCGCCTCCGCCCGCTGGGACCCATGGAGCTCTGGGAGCTCTCCTCCCCACCCCCGCTGTACGTGTCCCCTGCAGTGTCCTGGGTTGGCCCCTGGCCCGGCAGGGGGGCGGGTGGTGGTGGGGAGACTGTGCCCAGATCCTCCTGTCCCGCTCCTCGGCCCGCTCCAGGGACCGCTCGATGGCCGCCTCCATGCGGGCCACGGCCTCGATCATGCACTCCCCCTGTTCCTCCATTTTCTGGATCATTTCCTGTGCCTGTTTCTCCCTGTGCCTGCAGATCCATGCCCAGTACTACCACATGCGTTGCACTGGGGCCATGGGCCGTGGCGACGCCGTGTGCGGGGGTTGCCCTGTGGGAATGGGAGGGTGGGTCAGAGCCTGCCCCTGTCCCCTGCCCAGGAGGGGGNCATAGGGTGTCGTGGTTCATGGGATGAGCTGCATGCCATGGCTTCGTTTGCCCTCAGTCGGCCATGTTGTGCCGTCGCTGTGCTGGGCGGGGCTTCCCCGCCATTCGATGTCTCGGGTGTCCATGTAACTGTCATGGGTGTTCGCTCAATGTTTCCCGGGGTGGGTGTTTGGCCGTTGGGTGAGTGCCGGCCCCTCCCGTTCCATCCCACAAACCCCCACGGCGCCATCCGTATAAACGTCACCTGGCTCGGCACCGCCAGGTGTTCCCTGGGTGTGTTCGTCCACCCAGCTCCACCCACCGGGCTGACGGCGGCATCCGTGTAAAAAAGGCCTAACAATAATTTTTGAATTCACCAATTCAATTGAGGTATTCATCTTTTTCAATTCATATTCGAATTAGAATCCCTTGTAAAATTTTCCAAACTCAATACTTTGTGTGTTTGGCACTTTGGCTGGCCTGTTCATAACTTTAGTACTTCACATAATGGACCATTTAAACTTTCAAAAAGAACTGATAAATAATGAAATCAATAAATGAATGCTAAACGAACTACCACTCACTGAACATCTGCATATGCAAACTTCAAAAACAAAACTTTCAGAAGCCAGATGTGTTTTTTAAAAAATATTATTTATTTATTTACCTCTATTCCGGCCATCCTACAAAAGCAGACTTCGGGCGGTTTACAATAAACTCAGGTAACATACATTAAACAAAAGGGAAAGAAATTAAAATTTACCCACTCTAACCCATCTCCAGCCCAACAAAAGCCTGTCTAAACAAACACATTTTACACTGCTTCTGGAACATACATAGACTTGGGCTTTGGCGGACCTTGGGGGGTTGCTTGTGTATTCTTCCTTTTACGCAAAAGTTCCAACAGCAAACTCAAAAAATTTGAAGTTCACTTTATTCACTTCAGCAGTAATGTGTATTACAATCTGCAAATGAGAGTGTGCTATAAACCTCTCAGATAATGGGAATTTACAATGGGGGATTGGTCACATTCCAACCCATCTTTTACTTTTAGCCCTGATCCTGAAAACACTTACGAACATATAGCTCTCACTGATGTCACAATTGCAGACTTTAAATGCCATGGACCTCAAACGTAGCAGAGTTGGGACAATGAGCCCTTGGGCAGGGTGGGATACTAAATTTAAATAAATAAATGTGAAGTGCTTTTGAAAAATCAGGTCTCCAAGGCACAATCCTTCTTTCATTAAAATCAATGACTCAGCTACTATTGTCTTTAAAATATGGTGAACTGTACGCTCAGTGTAAACTGCAGATGTAGTAGCTATAGAAAAACATAGATACTACCAAACCTAGAGTGGTGGAAATTGATCTACATGTAGGACCTTGCTGCACTTCCAGTTCTAGCTTACTAAGCCATTATGTCCTATATTCAGATGCCAACCTAAGCTTCTCTTTACCACAATGCCAGTATGAAATGAATTGAATACAGCCACATGATGTACTTACCATGCCTTGGGCAGCCTTAGACCACTCTGGGCAGCCTAACTATGCAATGCAGTCCATTGTGTGTCTGGTGGCCGCCAGATATTCACCCCACCACAAGGCAGGGTGGGCAGCTGGCCACGGAAGAAGGACAGGGACGCAGCACATAGCAGCCTTTCCCAAAGTGGAGTAAGGCTGCCCAAGGCACGGTAGCACACTGCTGCTCATATACCAGGTTCCCGTCTGCCCCGTTGCGCGACGAGGTCCACTGTGGAGCTTTGAGTGGCAGGCGGTAGCTCTAGTCACAGTCAGGTGCGGGATATTGGGCAAGCCAGAGAAGAGGGTGGAGCAGGGCTGGGCGCCCACTCATTTGACCAGCGCCTCGGCACACCATGCAGCCTAGTGGGATGGCCGACATTGACCCGTCCACCTTGGCTGCCCCACAGCGGGGCTGACTGTCTGCCCTGCTCTCCACACTGGCCCCAAAGTGTGGTGGCAACGATTGCCTACCGCAGGGCGATCGGGGATCAGGCTTGCTGCAGCTCATGTGGCTGCACCCACTGTATTTTTAGACACTTCCAACTGAATCATCAAATGGGCACATGCCTTGCCCATCCTTACTTCATCTCCCTTGTACCATTTTAAATCCTCATTTGTATCAACATATCTAAAACCAGACAGCATCACCATGCCTTCTCTCTTTCTCTGTTGCATGTTTAGCATAATTCCGGGTGCTGAGAAAAATTACATATACATTTTTTGCTGTACATGTGCCACTCTGCTTTACGTTATGCTCAGAAACCTGGAAATATAGTCCATATGCACTCCTTCCAGCTCTTTGGCGCAGGAGCTGCCTTTTTGTATTGCATCTGTCTAGCGCAAGGGAGTCTTGATTGATCTGTGGCTTAGGATCCTCCCTCAATAAATATAAATAATAATTAATAATAAAAGACATGAGCTGCAATAATGGAAGTAAGTGGTTCAGGATGCTCGTAATTTCATAGTATCAAAATGACATTGTTTGCTTGACACTGACAGTGCAGCAGCCACAGACTTTAAATTATGCCACAAGAAAGCAAAGTTAACATTCATCAGTAAGGGAGGTGAAATTAAGTTGTGTGATAAAAATTAGGAATATGTTGAACATTTTACCTGTCTTGTCAGTAAAGTATTTTATACTGGAGCTTGAACTAGATGAAAGAATTAAGAAAGCAAGAAGGGTGTTTGCATCAATGAACTCCAGCAGGTGAGAAGACTGTGGCCTTTTCTTTCAAATGGGGGCCTGGTCACAGTCATCTGTGCCTTCATTACCTTGTGGCTAGACTACTGCAGTGTGTCGTACACGGGGATACCCTTGAAGACTGTTTGGGGCTGCAGCTGGTGCAGGACATGACGGCTTGCCTCATGACAAGGGTGGGTCACTGGGAGCACATTACACCAGTGCTCCAGAGTCTGCACTGGTTGCCAATAGCTTTCTGAGCACAATTCAAGGTGCTGGTTTTGATATAAAGCCCTAAACGGTCTGGGCCCTACATATCTAAAGGATTGCCTCCTCTCTTATTTCCCTTAGTGGCCTGTAAGATCAGCCGATAGCGCTCTCCTACAGATTCCATCATTATCCCAGGTCTCTTTGACCTGGGCATGCAGAGAGGGGTTCTCAGTGGGTGCTCTATGACTTTGGAACACCTTTTCCCTGGAGGTTCACCTAAGCCTTAGTCTGAGCGTCTTTTGGAGGCAGCATAAGATCAATTTATTAGGCCAGGCATTTAACAGGCAGGGTTAGGTTTTGCAGGGATTTATGGGTATGTTATGCAGTTCTGGGAGTTTTATCTTTTGTATTTTACATGTGTGTGTTTTATCATGATGTTAGCTTTCCTGACCCTTTAGAGATAGGACAGAATAAAAATCTAAATAAAACAAATAAATAAAATACTATATGACATAGTGCATACCCTCCAACAGTACCTTTTTGCCTGGTGCAGTAGTGGGGTTTGTTGTCTTGTACCAGGCTCCCAGCAGTGTAAGGTTTGTACTGGGTTCAGCAAACAAAGGAAGTTGTTAGCTGAATCCATGGCTAACTCCCTCCTCTTGCTTTTATTTGTTTATTAATAATGGGGGTGAGGCACTTCTTTTCACTTTAACAAGTTTGGAATAAGCACAGTTATCAAAGAACAAAGAAAGGTAAAACCCAAGCAGGAGGGAGCTGTGTGCCTGGGGTCAAGATGAAAACTAAAAAAGGTAGGAAGGGTTTGAGTGTGCTTGTGAGAAATGACTCTTTAACATGCTGAAAGGGACTGTCACTACTTCCATCTGTGATCCTCTAAAGCTAAAACTATTTAGAGTCAAATTTCAATGCACCCATTTGAGAATTCTGACTCTTTAGTAGGTCGAGTTGTAACTTGAACCATCAATCCCGCACATTCAAACGTACGTGTGCACAGAACCTCACACAGACATCATTTTTCCCAAGCTCAGCCCCAAAGTTAGTCAGTGGGCTATTACAATTTTTCATAAACACACGCACACATATGCAAATTAGGGGTGGCAGGAGGTGTAACCATTTCTCTCTGCCAAATACTGAAAGGTATGCATAGTGACCAGATCAGTTTAGCTAACAAAATTACAGCTTGTTGCACCTAACAAAAATACAGCTATGCAATATCCATTTGGCTCAGAAACATGGTCTATGAAAGTAGACTATAGAAGAAGACTAATTAGATTTAAAATTTCTAAGAAAAATATGCAGTATTAAGTGGCAGGGCCATGTAAAGAAGAGTGAGGAAGTAAGATGTCATGCAAAGCAGTATAAAGTGTCATGTTTAATACTTAAGAGAAGAATGAAATGGTTGGGTCATACTGAACAAATGGAAGGATCAAGAATTACAAGACAGGTAAATTACTGGTGCTCAACAGGAAAAAAATAAAGGTTGGAAGACCAAAGAAAGCATGGGGGTGAGGGAACAGTTAAAGACAGTAACAGACTGCTGATGATGTGGGACAAGATTAAAGAGGTTTTGAGGAATCCATCTAAGAGTGTTAACACACGAGGGGGGAAGGCCCGGGAACCCACAGGCTCAGTGCAGGATCACAACTAAAAGGCAGGCGTTCCTCCTTACCGTGATCCACCTGTCCTCCCTCCTCCCCCACCAAAGAGTTGCAGTCGCTCCTCGCCTGCCCTAGGCTGTTGGTCATGACTCTATGATGCTAAACACAGGCAGAGGCAGCTGTGCACCCAACAGACAGCAGGCAGCTGGGGGAGGGGGGTGCCCTGTGGCCCCACCAACACACAGGAGGCAGCAATGGGGCAGCACATTGCTCCGCTTTCCCCCAGATTCGCCTGCACAGTGTCATCAGCTTTCCCTGGGATGATGCCGCAAGTAGTGGCCCCAGGACAACCTGAACATCTGGCGACCACCTGACAGACGAGTGGGTGAATCTGAGGTTAGTGGGGGCAAAAGTGGAGCAACACCTCGTTTGTTTACACTCTTTGTGGCAAAAAATGGTCTCTGCCTTATGCATCTGCCAAGAAGTGTGAAGAGCCACTTGTTGAGTAGCAGAGGTTTCACACAAATATAAAAAACAAAGCAAGGGCTGATTGCTATTTGGCCAACCTTAGGTGTAAACAACCTAGATTGCAGACCCTGGGCAGAGATTTTTGATACTGTATGTTCCCAGGGCTGGCCCTGGAATGGGCGGAGCCCAGGGTGAAGATAAAATGTGGGGTCCCTGGTGGCCTCATCCCATCTGTGGCCCCGCCTCCTTTGGGGTTATCCTTTCGCAGGGCCCTAGACCCGTGTGTGTTAGGAACCCCGCTCGGAGGGATGGGGCTCTGCACCGTACCCTGGTGAAACCCGGGGCTTCTGTGAAGCTCACGGAAATAGAGAAAATAGGGCCCAGGGTTGCCACCCCAGGTCATACTGTCGTAAGGCCAGGCCTGGACACGGTGGGGATAAACACTAGCATCAGTCTCACCTTACTCCCTATGGCTGTAATCCTCAAATCACTCCTGAAATACTTGAAATAAATGGAAGTAACTGCTGGTGGCCCTGGGGTGGGGGCTGTGGTGCTGAATAACTATTATATTTTAATTTATACATATTTATGCATATTAAGGCAGTAAAGGGGCAAGGCACAGGATATCCCTTTTTGAGATTTTAAAAATCCTATGGACATGAATCATAGCGGTAGGGGCAGGGGAGGCATGAGCAAGTTTTCAACTGCTATTCAAGGGCCTGGAGTAACCCACGAGAGACCGATGAAACAGAGAGTCCAGGGGATCAAACCCCACACATTGCACTTGTCCCTCCAGGGAGCCTCACTGAACTGAAATTACCTGGCCTGACAATGAAGCAGCGAGTGCCATTCCTGGCTGCCCCTGCGGGAGGCGTTGCAAACGAATGAGCCGCCTGTTGAGGGGGCCGAGGAACAGAACCGCCTCTTCCCTCTTGCACCACTAGGGGGCGCCTTATTATAAGAGGCGACGCGTTTAGGAATGTCCTGCGGCGGCTACCGTAGTCTGCCAAGACAAGGAGGGATTTCTTAGGGAATAATGGTAGGATGATTCTCCTTCCGGCACGGCCGGCCCCACAAGCCACCGCGGAGCCCGCTCCATTTGCTCCTGCGAGGCGTAGGGGCGATCGTGCGGCCCAGTAGGTGGTGCTGTCTCGGGAGCTCGGCGGCGGCTTCTGGTTCCCAGCATCCCCTGCGCGGGGGAGGGTGAGCGAGCGAGCGAGTGCCACGTCCCGAGCGGGCGGGGTTTGAGCGCGGGGAGCAGCCGCCTCCGCCCGGCCGCAGGGAGCCATGGGCGCCTCGCAGAGTGTGGAGATCCCCGGCGGGGGCACCGAGGGCTACCACGTCCTGCGGGTACGGACCCCGGCGGGGAGACTGAAGCCAGGCCGCTGAGGACTCTCCCCTCGCCGGCCTGGGCATCGGGGCCTGGTGTGGAGGGGGCTGGGCCGGGGGCTGGGCAGGTTCCCCCAGGGTATGTTTCCCGGGAGCGGTGCGGCAAAGTGGAAACCTTCCCGGGAGCCGCTTTCCCCCACCCGGTCCCCGAGGAGCGGCCCAGGCTGGTTTCAAGCTTGTGGCCCCCTTGGCTTCGCTGGAGTCGGTTGAAAGGAAAGTGCTGCCTTAAGGGGGGGCAGTAAATCCATGGGTGGGATAGAGGGGGTTTATGACTTTAATTCTCTGCCTTCTCTCTCCGTGTTGGGGGCCGGGAAACGGGAGCGGGCCCGCGGGGTTGTAGCTTGTGACACGTAGCATGTTAATCTGGCCTGCTTTGCCAACCCTGGACCTAGGAGCATCCTCTGTTACCACAAAAGAAATACGTATCAAGCAGCTATTTTCATAGTCAAGGTGCAAATCTAGAAGGTAGAACAGAGCGGGGGGTGGCTGATACGTTGTTCCCGATTGTAGGTAAAATAATTCAGGTAATGCCTTTTTATTAGACCAACCACTGTTGATGCGAGTGTTCAGTCTTTCTTGTCACCCATGGTGCTAAAGGAGACGGGGGTGACTGCTGGCTTACTTGCTCACCTACACCTCCCCTGCAGTTACTCTAGCAAAATGGAAAGCTTCACACAAAACTATCACCTCTGTGTGAACAAGGCTAGTCCCGTAGTCTTGCTGAACTTGGTGCAACATAACTAGGTCCTTTTTGCCTTGTAACTTATTTTGTAAGCAATGCATGTAAGTCTGCTTTGGTGCTATGTATACCTATGGTGGGATATATAAATGTTAAATCTACAAAAAGGCAACTGAAATGGAGATAGTTTAAGGCAAGAAAAAATTGAAGGTGTGAAACTTTACTTAAAGAAGGTAGCTCAGCAGTTGGCGGGAAACAGAATCTGCTTATAGTGTCTTTAAGGTAACACACACAGTATGATGACACTTGGTACTTAATGCTGATACTTTATTCAATCTGTTTCAGGAAGATGGATGCCCTTTTCTTTCTAAACATTTCACTTTGCACTAATTCAGTAAATTACATACTATTCTGAGAATGAAAATACCGAGGTCAGGTTTACCCGCAATAATTCACTATGGTTTCCGGGACTCTGTTCTTGACTGGTTCTCTTTGTATCTCTCAAACTGCTCCTTCAGCATTTCTCTTGCTGGTACCTCCTCTACGTTCTTATTCTCTCTGTGGGAGCCCCCCAAGGCTCTGTCTTGGGCCCATTTCTCTTTTACACTCTTTCTCTGGGTAAACTCATTGAAAGCCACGGCTTTCAGTATCACCTGTATGTTGATGTCACACAACTCTTATCTCTCCACTCCTGAGCTCTCCCCCCTCCATTTGGTCTTGTATCACTGACTCTCTGACATCTCTGCCTGGATGTCTTGCCGCCAACTCAAGCTTAGTATGACCAAGACCAATCTCATCTTCCCCCAAAAAAAACATTCCCCTCCTACTTCCCCCTCAACTTCCATTGAGGGAGTCAAAAACCTTAGTTCATACTTAGGAGTCATCTGTTGCCTTGACTACTGCAACTTCCTCCTTACTGGTCTCCCATGCTCTCATCTCTTCCCCCCCCCCCCCTCATCTCCAGTCAATGCTCTGCTGCCAAAGTCATCCATCTTGCCCATCACTTTAACCACGTTCAGCCCCTCCTCTTAGCCCTACACTGCATGAATGCATTCAGCACAAGCTCCTGGTCTTCGCCTTCAAGGCTCTTCATGGCCTTGCTCCTCCATATCTCTCCGTTCTTGTATCCCACCATACTCCTGTCTTGGAGCTTTACTCCTCTGTCCCCACCCTCGACTGCTCGCAACCCCCTTGCTCTTCTAAACATCTTTGCCTTTTCTCTCTTGCTGCCCCTTATGCCTGGAATTCCCTCCCTAGATATGTTCATTCTGCTCCTTTCCTCCTAACTTTCAAATCTCTTCTGAAAAATCTACCTCTTCCATCAGGCCTTTCCAAGCTGGTTATGAGTGAAATTGCGTCATCCTCCCCCTCACTCAGAATCGAGTTCCCTGTAACTAAGTGAAGCGTGCACTTGCAACTTCTCAACCTCCTGAACGTACTCTTGTCTCTCCTGATGTTCGCCTCTCCCTTGTTCCTTAGATTTTAAGCTCCTGGGGGTAGGGACCTGTCCATAACTATTGATTGTACAGCACCAGGTTTGCTGCCGGCGCTATATTAATAATAATAATAAATAATAATAGTAAAGTCTGTGTGAGCAAAACTGTATTGCATGAAGCTATTTCACCAAAGATGTTGTGTACACAGCATTTTGCCTTTTGTGCTCCAGAAAGCAACAAGCTTTGTGCATGCTTTATTCTGGGGCAAATAGCCCTGGAGCAAAGTGCTCATTACAGTCATTTTATCCGGACATGGCTTGAGTTTCAGAAAGAGGCAGCTCTAGAGTAGGGTGTGACATCACAATTCCACTTGCCTATTTTGCTTATCTGCTGTTCCAATTGCTTTTGTGAGTCTTCTAGATACTAAACACAATTTTATTTTATTTTTTGGTTGGGAATATAACTTGTAAGTTCCCTGGCAAACTGACTTTTTAAAATTATTTTTTTTAAATGTGAGAAGTGTGACTACTAATTACGGGTCCTCTGAAAACTACACAGGTTACTTATGCAATCTATAGCATCCACGTGAGGGAAATTGACAACTAGTCATACAGTTGCAGTTTAGGTAGCTTTCTTTTGGTTCCTCCTTTGCGAGCCCTTCCGCTGCTTGTGCCGTTATAAATGAATGATTCTAGGCAGGGCTATGAAACCAAAGGGGGGACACACACACACCCCAACTCGCTAAGCATGTTGTTAGCATAATTGGTTATCCGTCTGACAGTTGGAGTACTGAGGCTCTCCTTGCCCAAGGCCATCAGCAAGCCCTGGCCTCAAGTTGGATCTCCTAGCACCAGGACCCAGCACAGTGATAACTGAACCACAGTAGCTCTATGTCCCATTTGTATTTCAATGCCAGTGAGTATACTGTGTACACCGAGCAGCACATAAGATGGTTTTTGCAGGCATAGTGCAGTGGTGGGAGGAAAGCTGTGTCCTAAACTGGACATAAGCTTAGTCTATGCTTGACCATTTAAAGCTGTATTTAGCTTATACAAGAAAGCCACCATCCATGCACAAATTTCTCTTCAATTGATTTAACTTCTACTTAAACTAGTGATGTGGGTTTTCCAGAAAATTTAAATTGGAAAATTTTCCCATGCTAATTTTTTCTAAATTTGCATAGAATTTGCATAACTTTTTTTTTTTTTTGCTCAGAAAATTTTTCTATGAAACTTTTCGTGATTGTGGTGTGCTTTGGCATGTTTGAACAACTCTAAACAAGTCACCATATTAACTCTACATGCTGTAATATCTCAAAGTTTTTGCAGTAGCCTGCCAAGTGCCAACTGCAATATTTGATTAGGGGGAGAGAAAAAAAGTCAATAAACACACTTAATGTGGTGTAATTGTTTTATATTGAAACTAATAGCTCCAGTTAAGGGAAAGAGTAGCAGAGACAAAAGCATGCAGTCAACCGCTAGAAGCACTTACGGGTCAAGAAACAGTACCTTTCTTCTGTCACATTCATGAATGACCGATCTCTTATCAGGACTGCTTCTGCACACAGCAGATTTTTAACTGTGCTTAGCTGTGCAACTGGTGATTTTCTACTGTTTCCTCAGTAGGAGCAAAGTAAAATATAGTGAGCTTTGCAAAGTTGTATTACTACTGCCACTCAGAAGGAGCCAGTTGAAACAGGGATTTAGGATATCCCCAGGAGTTCCTCCTTTGAGACAGACAAAAAGCAAGGAATAGCACAGGCTGAAAGAGCAGAAGGAAAAGACGAAATAATCAAGTGTGCTCCCTTCCCTCAGGGAAATAAGAGATCCTAGTAGAGCAGATTAAGAGTAAGAACAGCTGTCCCAGGAGAATCTCAATCTCCCCACAGTTATTCTAAAGTAGCCCCACACATTAATGGAAACCCTGGAAAATTTTCTGCAGAAAAATTTGGTGGTGGAAAATTTTGTTTTGGAAACCTTTCCGCCCCACATCTCCGATTTAAACCATTTATGAATGTGTAACCGGTTGGCATTGGAAATCAATGATCAAATTAGGTTAAGCATCATTGTGTGTCTCTTCTTGAACCTCTTTATCAAATTCTAACAATCATTCACACACAACTTTCTGTTGAATTGGCTTAACACCATACTTTTAATGAGTTTTGTACAATTGGGTTCTGCAGCAGACTTAAGCCTAAGCAAATACAGCTTACATTGGCTATGTGCAGATGCTAAGCATTTCTAAGGTTCCCCAAGTTCCAATCCCTAGTTGAATGCACCTGGATACCTGCCCACCAGACACTACGGAAGAATAATTACCAATGAGGACACTAAGGGATCTCTGGTGAGATGTGTGGGACCACAAATGCATGGGAATTCTTGGTCTGGATACATTGTGCCTCCTTTTCTTTACTCTTTGCTGCTAGTTATTACCAAACGGAAACTATTAAGTGGCTGCTGCATTTCACTTCTAAAATGGTTGCCATCCTATCCAGCCAGCTCTGGAGTAAAATGTAGTAACGTAAGGAATATTTCCTAAAACATGGATTAACCTAGAAGAGCGGCGTAGTGTAAGTGCCAGGTAGTCTACTACTGTGGGTGCAGGTGCAGTCCACCACCATTAGCAGGAGCTGAACCATTGACTTGAACGGTGGACAGCTGCCTGTTGTGTATGTTGTACTCATAGATGTTCTGAATCCAAGCAGGGGGATGGACCAGATGACCTTTGATGTCCCTTTCAGCTCTGATTCTAAGATTGTGCAATATGATTTTCTTTGGCTGTATGTTTAATGTCAGTCATTAGGTAATACTTTTTGATTAAAAATAAAATAATATATTAATGAGGGTCCTTTTGTCTTTCTGGTGGATCATCGTGTTTATTGTATGCAATTTTGCTTTAAATATCATTGTTTCAAGATACATGTTTTTTATATATTTTCCTTTTAACTAAAATGTGATCTTTTGGAAATGAGGTTTAACGTGCTGTTTCCCTGTCATTCTAAATTTCATTATGCCTTTGCTATTCTAGTACTGACACACATTTATTATTCTGTATTAGCTGCTTTTAGTAACTTCAAACAGTTGATTTCCTTTTGTTGTAATTTTCAAACAGCAAAAATTGAATTTTATTGTCTGTAAGCTTTGCAGAGACATGTCAAAATCTAGAATAATGAGGCTTAGTATAAACATGGGAGTGTTCGTCACTGGAAATTCTGTTTATAGTCTCGGCAGACTGTGATTCTTGTATTTCATTTTTGATCCTATGTGGCTTCTTTTGAAGCCACATTAATATCTAATTTGCTGCTGTGACCAAACTTCTCCTAAATTTTGTGACATGATTTCAGTCTGATAAAACTATCAGTGGTTCTAAATAGTTGGAAGTCAGGACTAACACGGTATCAGTGCTCACCTGAGAAAAGGAACATTTCAGTATATTTCACCTGAGAAAAGGAACATTTCAGTATATTGGATTTTTTTGAAGAGTAGATGAAATCTGTGGGCAAAAGATAAACATGCCTAATGAGGAGAAGTATTGCATGAGGCTTGGTTTCCTAAGGCTTTTCAGATTATTCTAAATCTGAGATTATACTGTCCTTTTTGTAGTAATTAAGAGGACTGCTTTGAGCAGAGGAGCTAATTGCTATACAACACAATTAAAACCTGCTTGTAAAAAGATCAACTTTTTGCAACATAACTCCAGAAGTTAACCTTTTGGAAATTTCTCCTCTTCTGTGCACTGTGCAAAAACCTGATCAGACTTGCCATGAAGCCTGTATTTGCTGACACTGTCATGCAGTTAAATTTGTTAATTGCTATTAACACCATCCAGGCTGTTAACTTGCAAAACCTCATTGACTTCTAAAATAGTCTGCAGCTTGGTTTCTTATTGGAATACTTAATATGTCTGTTCACTGGAAACAAATGATAGGCTTCTAATTTCTTTTATACTTTTAGCTGAGGTAATGATACAGTTTTGAACAAACTTCATTTTTGCATTCTCAAAGCAGAATGGAGAGTCAGCTTCTGAAAAACCTTTCTAAAATTCCACTTCATCACTACTTCTGCTTATAGCAAGGTTGCAAATAGATGATTGTGGAATGACATTTTATAAATTGATTGTATGAACTGTACTTGAATGAAATCTAGTGCTGAGTACAGGGATTTATTCTCCCCTCACCCCCAAAAAATGATTGGATCAATTCACTTATAAAGTTCTCTCTTTTAAAATAGCTGTCCCATAAAGGAATTCAATACAGCCCTATCGTATATAACACAATAAAAAGTTGGCAAATAAAATTGATTCTGCTGGATGTAACTCGTGAACTGCTTTTAACACCGACAACACATAATTTTATTACTAGTTAGATGTCTATATAACTACAAAAAACTTGCTTTGCCTTCAGCATTTTCCAGGTGATAAACTGCTTAATGTTTTTTATAGGGAATTCTTCCAAGTCCATTCAAACTTTCTGCTCCTGAAGGTGATTTACAATAACTAGTGGCTGGAAATCTATATATTTGGACCAAAATCGTCAAAAACAGGGTATTTAAAAGTTTTCTAGATCTGTGTTTAGACATCTATATAACTTCCTTGATTTTCAAAGTCCTACTTAGATGTCTAGCTATATAGGCCCCTAACGGTACAAACCCTGGAGTGAGAATCCTGACTTGCTTATTGCAGAACTATGCAATTTTATTTACAAGCTTTAATCAAAGTTACTTTGTAATAAGTTTGAAACATGCTTTTTAAGTGTTAACATTTTACTGGATAATTATAGAACACTGCCTGCAAGCAACAAAACTGAAATCTTGTATGTCACCTGACGAGATTTCTTTGAAGATACAAAACTCGGCAACATGAATATATTTTTCAGAGCCTAAAATGGAAATGAGCACCTGTGGTTGTGGCAAGGGGTGGGGAAGCGGTGCTTATTGGTGGTCTGATTTGGGCCAAAGCACACTGATTTGAGCACAGATTTGCACAGAGGTGGGGGGTGGATTCCTTCTGGGGATCAGTCATAACTTTAGAAGTGCTTCCAATGGTTCCCATGAAGCAGTATCTCTCACGACTAGCAGTTCAGCACCTTCTGGTGTGTTGGTCACTGTGCTTTTTCCAGCCCATTCTGTTATGCTTGCTGCCTTTCAGTTCATCTCATGTCACTGAAACATTACTAGAAAAGTGCCTTCATTGTTCCTAAAGAAGTAGACTGTAATATACTGTTGGAAACTGGCACAGGAGGGTGGAGAATCGAAGTTCGAGCTTCTCTGGTCCCGCCTTTTACTCCTAGTCTGCTCAAATAACCATTTTCATGACACTTTGTAATGGAATTATGTGATGTGCACACTTAATAGAACTCCTTGAAATGTTAGTCCAGTATTACCATGTAATCATAAGCTACTGTCTGTTTAGGGAAGCCACGTCTACATCATGTTAGGGTACCCCTGAGATGGCTGTTCCAATTTTTAATCTCTTGACTGACCTTATTGATGTCCTACATTCATAGATGTTAACTTCTTGGTTTTTTCTGTAATCAACTTAGTACAATGACCAGATATGCTCTGATTGTTTGTTTCACTGTGTATTAAATAATGCGGAGGATCTAGTCTTGATATTTGTGCCTTGGTAGCTTTGTGTGGGATGCTAATTTTTTGTCTTTAAATAGTTACTCTTTTCCACACCTGTTGGGAGTTTCAGGATAGTTCACGAATTTCTTGGTGTATGACAAGTTGACTAGTAAATTATTTTATATATAAATACCATTGAATATCAAATAGAAACACAAGTTAAACTTTATGTGAACTAATGAATTACTGAAAACTATTTTTGAAGGTTCTACATGCAGTGTATTGGTGCATAATGTGGTTAGCTAGCTTTCCAATATAAAATGGATGTTTGGAGAAGGCATTATATGATTAAAATATAATCATACAAGACCCTACTGTGCTGTATCATGCTCTGAAAGTGCCACTAAGATAGGTTAACATTACTGTACAGAAAGGTGTGTTTGACAGAGATCCACTTAAGTCCATACTTGGAGATGGCAGGCTTGATCATGAAGCTGGCTGAACAGCTGCAGTTCCCACATGATATGATTGAAGATTAGTAACACTTCTTTGGATCAGATGGAATAAATTCTCAGGCCTAAATGTCGACCCCATTTTTAATCTTGGTTTCCTTGAGAGAGTCCTTCAACCTATACTGGGCGGTTGAGATATGATGCCCCTGAAATTTGGGCATGGTGAGGTCCAGCTGTCTCACAGCAAGTACACTTACACAAAACCCTTATTCTACAGCATTCCTGCAGTCACTCCAGATGTTCTGGAGATATTTCAAGGTCTCCCTGGGGTACTTCACAATGTAAAGAGCCCTAGTAAGCCTGCACTCCTGTGAACATGCCTTGAATAAAGTGGATGAATGAATGTCATAGCTTCCCACCTATGTGGGAACAGCACTAAGCTTAATGGAGCATCCTTCTGAACCCAAATTGAGCTGCTGGTCTTTGAAGTCTGCTTTTCTTATCCTAGTACAGTAAGCCAGGAAAGTTAGGTGATAATTGTGTAAGAAGATATAAGGTGGCCCTGCTTTCACACCCAAAATCCTTATCTAAGGTTGTTTCTGGAATCTATTTAACTTGTACTATCAATTTTCCAGCCTTCTGTTTCAAAGCCATTCTTTACCAGAAAAGGCTAGTGTAGGTATCTTAATCTTAAGAGAACACTTGAATATTATCTGAAAAGAACAAGGCCACTTAGGGAATGTGTCTGGACTCTTGTTAGTAATAAGTCAACAATAATGCTAAGAGGCTACTAAGGAGTTTCTGACCTTGGCTTAAAGCAACAGGCACAACTTGCCCTTAAAATTGTATATATAGCTGTTAAGTTATATAGGCAACTGTTTCTTGGGCTCTCCACCTTGGAGTCAACTGATGTGTGTCCCAAAGCTGCTGTTCTGTGTAGTCAATATTTTGGATGTTGTGGTGACTTGACGAACCAAGGCACCAGTCATGGTTGTGGCACCCTACAGCTCTGGGTGTTTGGTACTGTGAAGAAGTATGCATGCAGTTCAAAGTTGGCAGAAAGTTATGCTGAAAATAGTGTCCAGGTGCATGCAAACAGTTTTTTTCAAAGCTCCAGTTCCAGGCAAGTAACCTGTGTTTGATAGTCATTGTTTCCCAGTAGATTTTGAGTGGCCACAGTGAAGCTGACCAGACTCTTACACATTTTATCTTAATGTTGGTTGGCAAGGTTCTAAAATTCATTTTTTAAATGAGAGCTTCTATAATGTAGAGACTGTTCTGGCCTCCTTTCCAACACTTGCTATGGAGAGCCTCCCCACCATTGGTTTTCAAGCTCTTGTTTTCCAATGTATAACCTTTTTTTCTTTTCAATATTAGCACAGGATGGGATGGATAGGTATCCTCAATGGGAAATAATAGATGGCAGTGTCAATATAAAGGCAATATAAAGCTGTAATTTCCCCCACTAATTTCCTGTACCATAACTTCTTTTGTAGGTGCAAGAAAATTCACCTGGACATAGAGCTGGACTGGAGCCATTCTTTGATTTTATTGTTTCTATTAACAGTACAAGATTGGTAAGTTCATTGCCGAATTATAACCTAACTACACTGGGTGTTTTTAGATGCAGGGGTATCTGGAGCTGCTCTGGGGGTGCTCTCTGCTATCCACCCACTTCCAACCCCGCCTGGGTCTGGTTTTAGATAGAACCAGTAGGTTCCCCTGGCCATGATCTGCCTGCAAGGTGCACCCCCCAGATTTGGGCGATCACCTGTCACTTGAGGCTAGTGCCCACAACTCTGATGATGCCGGGGGAACAGCCAGCCGGGAGTGGAGCTGCACTGAGGGTCTGCTGAGCAGATGGACAGCAGCTTAACTCTGTGCTGGTGCCTGGTTTTGGCTGGCCTGCTCTGCTGGCAGTGCTGCAGGATGTTCCAAAGCACTGCCAGCAGGGTAATTCAACATCTGGCAGGCCACCTTCAGATGGACCGGCCAGCTCGGGGTTGAAGCTGGCAGGCATGGCTGCCCCCGGAGCTACCATCTTTTGTTTACACCCGTTGTAAGGATAAAGCTCTTGTGGCCAGTATCTGTGCCTCTTGGAACCTAGTCTGAAATCCTTACCCACCTTTCACCCCAGTAGTATGACTTTCAACATAATTTTAATCTAGAGTCCGTAATGTGACTTGATCAAACTGCAAAAATCAACATATTGGTATGTTGGCCTGCAAGTGTTGCAGAAGAGCGGAAGGACTGCGCCCATAATGCAGTGATCTGAGTTGGGTTCTCTTCTACTCTCCCTGCCAAGGGAAGATGGCCCTAATCTAGCCAAGAAGAATATTCTGGAGGGGAGGAATCTGCTCTGCTGCCTTTTTTAGGCTGAATTCTCATAAGAAGAAAAACTGCAAAAATCTGGTTCACCTGGGTTTTCTCAATCGTGTAAAAGGAGTAGATTTCAGGATGCCTCAGTAAATGACCCACAAATGTGAAGAAGGAAACCCAGGCTTAGCAATCAAACTATTTTCTTTTCGTGCATTTGATATCATGGAAAGGGACACTTTTTCTTTTAGTCTGCCAGCCCCATAGGCTCATGGGACAACTGTTCAGCTTCAAGGGATTGCTAGTAGTGACAGAGTCAACATTCAAAGCAGGGAATCGACATTAATAGCGGGGGAAGGACAGTGTGGAAAAAGATGAGGTATAATTCGTTCTCTCCTGCAGAAAATTTTAAATGTGAGAGAAGACACTATTGTGAACGTACCTTTTAGAGTTTTTGTTCCTCTTGAGTTGCATGGGTCAGAGAAAGGGCTAGCCACGCCTCAAATTCTCTTCCAACATGAAATTATAGATGTTCCCCTCACATCTTGAAATTGCAGTTGTAGGAAATGAAAGCAGGGATTTTCTTGCTAGCCTTACCTGTTCTTTCAGCATTGGTAATGACATTGTATATCTAAAATTTTGATTGCAGAAGTTTTTTTAAAGTGTCTGTTTCCAGAGTTAACTTGGGCAGGCAGTTTTATCACTGATCAGTACAACTTTGTCATCTATGGATCTGCTTCAAACTTTAAGCTGAAATAAGTTCCAAAAAATTTGGTTCACAAGGATTAGTTTTAGAAAACAGACATCGGTTATATTTATATTTCTCAATGCAAACTAGTAGAGGTCGGTGCCACTCTCATTGAAGTCAGTGGGAATTTAGCCACCAAGTTTTAACAGGAGTGGGATTGTGCCCTTGGTCTAGAACTAAAATGTTTGAAATAGCTATTGTGCATAATGGTGCTACACTTTGACTCTTGAATTCTTGTTGAAAACCCCTATTGCTGTCTCTTATACACATCTAGATGTGTATAAGAGACAGGGTCATCTTCTTCGTGTTGGATGGGTTTTAGCACTCCAGTTGTACCAGAGTTAGTGATTTAAAGTTTGGTCCTAGTTTGGAGCTTCATAAGGAGTCCTGAATTGAAGTTGAACATTTAGTGCTTCTGCACCTATAGAAATGAGTCCATTTAAAATGCTTGCATGTTTTCACAAGTCCAAAAGAAACTTTCTCTGCTTTTCTGGAATAACTAGAGAAGGGATCCAATCTGCAAGGCACTGTGTTCATACCAGTTCATGCCAGTAGGGTTTATGCTAGTACAGGACTTTGAGGATCAGAGCCTTAGTGAACTTATACATTGGTTAACTTACCATTCATATTTTAAAAACTAATATTGGAACGGTAAACTTTAATCCTTCATCCGATATTAAATACTGGAGAGAACTAAGACACATCTTTGCTTACGGTGCCGTTATGGCTGGGCCCTATATATTTAAAAGAGGCTGCTGACAGATAGGAGGAAGAGGTGCTCCAAGATCAGCCAAGAGTGTCATAATGCGCTCTGGTTGCAAGTTCCCCCATTAGCCCAGGTCCATGCAGCCCAGGCATGCAGAGTGGCGTTCTCGGTGGCTGCTGCACAGCTCTGGAATTCCCTTCCCCTGGAGGTTTGCCTAAGCCCTAGTTTGAGTATCTTCCAGAGGGCAGTGTAAGAGCTATTTAATTGGCAGGGATAGACCCTGGTGTGGCGAGTGGGTGTGAGGTGGTGGTATGGTAGTATAAGTATTATATACATTTTGCTTAAATAAATATTGCTACAGTGTCAAAGCACAAAGTTAATTTTCTTCTTTTTTTATAGAAGAGCAACAGAAGTTAATTATGTTGAGATTTCTGGCTTGTTTGTATTAGTAAAATATTAAGTAAAAATATGGAACATTGAGAATTTGGAGGAGGATGATAATGTCTGTCCAATAAAGACTTCCTCAATCTCTTGTGTATTTTTATAATGTGGTCTTTGCAATGCTAACACAGTGCTATAGAACTTGATATTGAACTCTACAAATTTGTATGCATGTTTGCAGAATAAAGACAATGACACACTCAAAGACCTGTTGAAAGCAAATGTGGAAAAGCCTGTAAAAATGCTAGTGTACAGTAGCAAAACCCTGGAGCTGAGAGAGACATCGGTGACTCCTAGCAATATGTGGGGTGGACAGGGCCTGCTGGGAGTGAGTATCCGTTTCTGCAGCTTCGATGGGGCCAACGAAAATGTATGGCATGTGCTGGTACGTATACTCTTTCAAAGATTTCTCTATCTGGAAAAGGTCTGTCTACAACTAGCTCATTTATATTTTGATTGGAAAAGGAGAACATTTCTCCAGCTGTGGATTCACACCTTTTTGTGTTTTTTGAACTCTGGCTGCGTGTGCATGGAAACACACAATAGAGAGCTCTCTCGTTGGCATATTATCAAAACTTTATATTATTACAGGTGCTATTGTAATAGAAATTTGGAATGCCTAAATGTCTTCATGGAACTGACAATGTAGAATATTGGGATAAATGATCAAAAGCTTAAAATTTATGAAGAATGTAATGTGTCTCTTTTAAACTTGAGTTCCTGTAGTGCCTTGGGTATTGCTACTCATATTACAATCCGGTGGAGTCTAAATTTCTTTTCAATTTTCTTCACACCAGGAAGTAGAACCAAATTCTCCTGCTGTGTTAGCGGGTCTTAGACCTCATAGTGACTACATCATTGGAGCAGATACTGTCATGAATGAGGTAAATATACTAACTTGATATTTTATTTACTAACGAGGGCCAGGATAATTTTCATATTAAGTCATTTTTCCGTATCTAGTGCTTATACAAATAACTTGGCATTTAGTGACAGGCACCTAGCATTGCCTTTTATAAGAACATGGATATAATTTGGGAGTTAAACTGTTCTGGAATGTTTGAAGCTCAGGTTTCAAATATTGAATCAATTATAAAAGTTGACTTTCTCAATTCTTTAAGAATTGGATGCAATGGAGTATCAGTATGGCACGTTGAAATTTTTCATTTATGGTAAAACTTTAATCCCACAAACTTCACATAGGTGCCTGGATCTGCCAGTGCTACTTAAATGCCAGTTTTCACATTTCAGCTGATTTGTAGCATTTCTTCTTTTTTCAGTCTGAAGATCTGTTCTCCCTTATTGAAACGCATGAAGCCAAGCCATTAAAACTTTATGTGTATAATACAGACACGGATAATTGTCGAGAGGTGGTGATTACTCCAAATTCTTCATGGGGTGGAGATGGCAGGTAAGGAAACAGTGTATCAAGGCTGTCTTGCTAAATGCTGTACAGTTGTGCCAAAATAGCATTGCTTTGAATAAAATATAAACTATACAGTGATCTTTACCTTTAAGTGACTAATTGTAATGAAGCCTGTTTGTTAAAGCTAGTCACTAAGTTGTCTGTGTTAGCAATGCAGAAGTAGTATATGAATACTCGGGGTGCAGTTCTCACTCACTAAAGTTAACGAGAGTTTTGCCATTGACTTCAGTGTGTTCAGGTTTGCAGCCTCCATGTGCTAAACTTGGAATATTAACATGATGCATTGTGCTAAAGCATTTTGTTGTATTTAGAACAGAAGGCTAAAATGGGGTTCCACATCCATCTGTGCCTCTGCTTAAGTTTGAGCTTGAGTGGATAACTTGAGCTCCATGCCTTCCCCCACCCCCCGCTATCAGTCATTCTACTGTATGGGATATAGTTGATATTAACACTTGTATGAGTGTTGTGAAGTCACTTGAACAGCTGTGGTAGTTAATGACAGCCAAAAGAAAGTGTTAGATATTCAGGGTACATATTATGCCAATGAAAGATGTCGAGTTGAAAGTATTTAATAGAAAAGATGTTACTTTTCTGTAATAGAAAATATATAATATAATACACACACACCCTAGTTAATATATACACACACGTATCTTTGTTTACAACACGGGGCACATATCAAGCCAGGCTTGTCTATTTTAAAAAATGTTTATAATTTTAAAAGCCTAGGATGTGGCATTGGCTATGGGTATTTACATCGGATACCTACACGTCCATTTGAAGAGGGAAAGAAAATTTCTATTCCAGGACAGCTGCCTAGTGCGCCTATCAGCCCCCTTAAAGATGGTTTTACAGAGGTACGTTTAAAACAAATTCAAGTATACTAGTGATTTTGTCATTGATTCCAGCAAAAGCAACACACTGCAACTACTTGTGTTTTTTTTATAAGGTTCAGCTATCTTCAGTTACTCCCCAACCCACATTACCACCTGGAACAACAGGAATTGAACAGGGTCTATCAGGACTTTCCATTAGCTCTACTCCTACTACTGTTAGTAATGTTCTCAATACAGGTATGCATAAATCTAACTTGTTTTTGTAATGCATTACACTTCTTGAACAAGTGTCCAAGAAGAACTTGTTAGTTCACTTCATAATGGGAAAAGTGCATGAGAATTGCAATGACTTCTTCCTCTGTGTCCCTCCGTGCCCTTCCTTGTTGACCAAAATGCATATCACATTATTAAAATGGAGGGTTCTGTGTTTTGTATAACAAGCAGACTTCAACATCAAAAAAAATAATCCGTGTTTGTTTTTCATTAGGTGTCCCTACAGCACCATTACTGCCACCACAAGTAAGCCAGTGTCTCAGTTCAGTGCCATCAGTTAACCCAGCAACTACATTACCAGGTAAGCAGGGAAGACTTGAGCAAATTCTTAAGTATTTCAGGGGGGGAAAGTGACCATCGTGTTAAATGGTAAGTGGCATGGGGAGACTTGCCTTTTACTAGCTCAGTTCATTACAATATTGAATAAGTTGCTCTGTTACCATTACACTGCTTAAAATAATGTGGCCACTTCCATTGGTGTGATTTTTATATAGACTTAACGTGCAGGACTGATATAAGGAAGGAACAGATTCACTCACACGAGAATATCCAATTGATATAAATTAAGTGTTCAAATGCAAGTGAACATAGGAATTCAGATAGATGCTCACCCCTTGAGAGACTGACCAAGACATCTGTCCCTTGCCAATGTAGGATTATTTCTTAATGCACATTTGTCTAGAGCAGTGGTTCTCACGCTTTAAAAAACATGCCCCCCTTCTGCTTGTAATAGTTGAGATCCCTCCCCCACCACACAGATGCATGCATCTTGCTCCCTTTTTACACTCCTCTTGCTTTCTCGCTACACCATCATTTTTGGAAATTCCCCTTAGCTCAGTCAGAGTAGAGGTAGATGTTGCATCTGTGCTCCATTTATTGCTTCTCCCTACCTCCTTCAGGGGCCTGCCTCTGGTTTGAGAACTACTGGATTAGAGCATCATGCAACCTGCTCTTCAGATTTTCCCAACCATTGAATTGCTGCAGCATAATAGATGTCTCTGTTCGGAAGCCTTTCCCAATATTCCAACTCTCTCTTCTCCCCCCCCCCCCTCGCATCCCATTATTAGCTGTTAGCTGACTTAACTCTTTGGTGCTGCCACCCTCTGAACATTTTTAGACCAAAATCCTCGGGTGGCTTTGTGCCATTTTGCCAAGTTTATATAATGTCACTGTTTCTTCATATTGTAAATCTGACCTTTCCGTGCTCTTTTCATTCATAGTGAGATTTCAGCATTTATTCTCGTCACAGAGAAACACCACTATTTCTTTCGGTACCAAGAGGCTGAGGGGACGTCCTCTGGGTGGTAGTAAAAGGACTGGGTGGAAGGAAAGCCACAGAGCTTCTACCCTGAATTACTTGTGCTGTTGAGGCTGAGAGATGCCTGTTCTCAAATGAGATGATAGCCCATATTAGCTGTTCGCCGAGCATAGACAGACAGTAGCTCGGCCTTGAGCCAGTGCCCTGGGTTTGGGTGGCCTGCTCAGCTGGCAATGCTCCTGGATGTTCTGCACCACCACAAGGAGGAGCAGAGCAGGGACAGTCTGCTCTGCCTGCACATCTGGCTGCCCACTTAGACACACGGGCCACCCGGGGGCGCAGTGGAGCAGAGGCAGGCTGCTGTCCATTAAAAGCACCCATACAGTGCTGCCTAGCATGCCCTGCCAGCGGAGAGGCAAGGCTGGTAGCAATCTGGTGCTTACCTGGTGTCTGACAGCTGTGGGGGACTGGATGAGCGTGAGCTGCCTGAAGCTGAATCCTGACAAGATGGAGGTGATGCTGGTGGGAGGAGCCAAGGGAGTGATGGCTCCTGTCATCAATGGGGTCCACCCTCTGTTGGTTCCTCAGGTTTGGTGGGGGGGGTGTGTGTGTGCTCCTGGACCCACAGCTCCACCTGAACATCCAGGTGGTGGCCATGGCGAAGAAGCATTTTGCCAGTTACATCTGGTGCGACAGCTTAGGCCTTATGTCTCAGACTTGGACCTTGCCACCATCATCCGTGCTTTTATCACCTCCAGTCTAGACTACTGCAACGCGCTCTATGTGGGGCTTCCCTTGGTGACAATCCGGAGACTGCAACTGATGCAGAATGCAGCGGCCCGTCTCCTTATGGGGACAGGTCACAGTGAGCACGTTACACCAGTGCTCTTTTCTCTGCACTGGCTTCCGATAGTTTTCCGGGCCCAATTCAAGGTGCTGGTTTTGACTTATAAAGCCCTAAACGCCCTGAGCCCTGCCTATCTGCAGGATTGCCTCATCGTCCAAGTTTTGGATCGGCCCCTGTGGTCAGCCGGGAGCACCCTCCCTGGGAGGTATCCTGGGTGACCACTATGGGGAGGGCGTTCTTGGTGGCCACACTGCGGTTGTGGAACTTGCCTATCCCTGGACCTCCCCTCCTTCTGAAGACAATGTAAGACCTGGCTGTTTGCCAGACTTTTGGTGAGGTAAAGGGGGGAAGATTATTTTTTTTTTAATGTTTTGTGGGTTTTATTGTTCATTTTTTAGTGTTTTTAGTATAGTATATTGTTTTTAAGATGCTGTGAGCCGTCCTGAACTGCTGTGCAGGAGGGGGCGGCAAATAAATTGAATAATAAATAAATAAAACTTCCTCCCTTGTGGCCACTTCTCAACTGAGAGGCACACTAGAGATCTCCCTCCCCACCTGTCAGTCGAGAGGTGGGGAGAGGGATCTCTAACGCTCTAGAGCTCTCCCTCCCCCTCAGCTGAGATTGCTAGCACCACTGAAGGACGGTGTGACAAGCACATGAAATACAAGCAGGGGGCTGCCTGTTCATAGGTTGGACATGCTAAACATGTGAGTGGGGGCTGCCTGGGGGCAGCACGGATTCCAGCAGGCTATTGTCTTGTTTGATTTCACCCTATGTCTGTACTCTTTTTTCCCCCCCCCCTCCCCCCAAATCTTCTCTCTGGAATTCTCTTGCCCTGAAGAGCTCTAGAGTATTAGCTGGTGATCAAAGCAAAGGGTCCAGACAGAGATGGAAATTGGAGAGGCCTTAAGAAGGGGGAGAACTATTGTGGGATTCTTTGTGCAGAAGCAAATTGAGTGCTCTGCTGTGTCTGGTTTGCCCCCACCCCCTTGGTTTAGGTTTCATCTATGCTTGATCATCCTATGAAAGCCGGTATTTTAACTACACTATTTTACAGTGTACTTTGTAGACTTAGGCTGAAAGTATGCAATTATAATTGCATCCAATTAGTATTCATAATCTAGTTATCTTTTGCACGTATCTGTCCAAATCCAGAAATAATTGGCTGATAAATTTACTGACTGGTCTGGTCAGCAAAATATAATGGGCTGTTATGACACTGCATTCACTCCTTGGTATCCTCTATTTAGTGTTCCACATTTCCTATATACATACATTCTTGGGTTCCAGACTGTACACAAGTTAAGCTGCTGTGGAAGGTCTTGCTTTTGACACACACATGCTTTAATCACGTAGAGCAGTAAACCATTATGTCCTCCTTTTCCTAAATATTCTGATGTGTGTTCAGTAGGGGTGGGACCCCGGACCCATTACCGGCTACCGGATTTACCGGTTACCGGTTCTGGGAAAACCGGATTCCCGGATTAAATCTGTTATTCCGGTACCGGATTTAATCCATTGGTTTCAATGGGGCGCTGTGTCCCCATTGAAACCAATGAAATATCCCTCCCCCTCCCAGGCTGCGCGGGTGGAAGGGGGGACACCCCCCACCCACCCTGCCCAGCCTGGCTTTTTGTTTAAAAAAAAGAACAGAGTCAGACCCGGACCCGGAGGCG
>QEPC01003457.1:4715979-4727935 GCA_003113815.1 Sphenodon punctatus | reverse complement strand
GCAGAAATATTAAGCATATGGAGGGATGTAATATGCACAAGTTTCATGAACATTGGATGCAAGATAAAGAAGTTGTAGTCATGAATGTGTATGGAGCTTTTCTTAAAATCACAACAATTGCTTCTGAAATCGGTTTCCTTTATCTAATAATTCCAAATTTTGGTATACTTGGTGCCCTCCATTGGGAATACAATCTCCCTCGATTTCATCAAAAAGTAATAAAAAACAAAAATGTTATGGCCAGAAATATGTTTTTTAGTTTTTTCCTTTTATTTCAAAAACTAAATGTTATTTTCAGTTCCTGATTGCACTGAACTAAAGACCGAACCAATCCCGACCAAACTGAATACCGAATCTGAACTCAACATTCGACCCGAACCACCGAACGGCTGAACATTCGAACTGACAAACCAAACTGAACAGGCGAACCGAACGGACGAAACGAACACAGCCGAACCAAACGGCCGAACCCGAACCACGATCTGTTCGCCCATCCCTATGTAACACACTTGAGAAAACAGCTAATAGGTGCTGGGAAGATATCTAGGTCTAAAATGAGAAACTGTCGTATCTGGCGGAACTTTTCAGTACTTTCTTTGCCCCGTTTATGTTGCCGACACCACAGGAATATCCGTTTTTGTTCCAGGGCTTGGCCTGTGCATGGGAGGCCAAACATTCTCTCTTAGGACTGAGCCTTTGGGTTCTGGATACAGTCCTTGTTGATTGCTTCAGGTTTAATGCCAGGAAAATAGTTGGGCGACATGAATTCTTGGAAACTGGGTCAAGTTGCATAGGGCCTAGGCCAGAGTAGATTAATAGGATTTGATTTCTAGGAGTGACAAGTGTGCACCTTCACCTACCAAGCACATCATTAATTATTGCTCTAGCACTTTCAGTGTTCAAAATGCTTTATAACCCTGATCTACATCAGTCTCACGACAAGCCGGGTGGGGTGGAGGAAGGCCACTATTATTTCCATTTTGCAGATGGGGAACTCAGGCTGAGACACGGAGAGTTGCCCAAGGCCACAATGGCTAACCCAGGTTTTGGAGTGTAGTCTCCAATAGGGGTATACAATGCTTTTTTGTTATTAAAACCAAAACAAAAAGTTTCATTTTTGTTATTGTAATAATAATAATAACAACAATAAATGAAAACAAAAATAAATGTTTTTGAAATAATGGGAAAACACTGGAAAACTTATTTCCAGCTATAGCTTTTTTGTTTCTTAATCAATTCTGATGAAACTTGGGGAGATTGTACCCCCAATGGAGGGCACTATATGTCCAAACTTTGGAAAGATTGAATAAAGGGAACCAATTTTATAAGCAATTGAATTTGTGATTTTAAGTAAAGATGCATACACATTCCTGACTACAACTTCTTTATCTTCCATCCAGTTTGCATGAAATTGAATTGGAATGCTCTGCTGTCAAAATCATCCACCTTGCCTATTGCTTTAACCACATTCAGCCCCTCCTTTCCACCCTACACTGACTGTCTTTATGTGAATGCAATTGGCACAAGGTGCTGGTCCCCACCTTCAAGTCTCTTCAGGCCTTGCTCCCCCATCTCTCTCCACTCTTGTATCCCGCCATGCTCCTGCCCAGGAGCTTTGCTCCTCCTCTGCCCCCTACCCTCACCTGCTTGTGACCCCCTTGCTCCTCTAAACATCTTCACCCCTTCTCTCGTGCTGCCCCTCATGCCTGGAATTCCCTCCCTGGCTACGTTCGCTCTGCTCCCTCCCAACTTTAAAATCCCTCCTGAAAACCCACCTCTTCCGTCAGGCCTTCCCTAGCTCATCATGAGTGAATTTGCATCCTCTTCCCCCTCACTCAGAATCTAGTTCCCTGTAACTAAGTGAAGTGCATGCACCTGCAACTTCTCAACCTCATGAATGTACTCTTGTCTCTCCCAATGTTCACCACTCCCTTAGATTGTAAGCCCCCTGGGGGTAGGGATCTGTCTATAACTATTGATTGTGCAGCAGCAGGTACACTGCTAGTACTATATAAATATATAACCATCACCACCCTATCCCTGCTTGCCAAAGGCCTGGCCAAATAGAAAGGTCTTACATTGTTTCTGGAAGATGAACAGGCTCGGGTTTAGGCAGACCCCCAAGGGGAAGGAGTTCCATAATCGCAGGGCAGCTACTGAGAATGCCTCCCTGCGCGCCCAAGTCATAGACACATCATGGGGAGATAGCATCTGTAAGAGGGTGCTCCAGTTGCGACAGGACATGAGGAAGGTGGCGGTCTTTCAGATTACCTTGGGCCCAAGCCGTTTAGAACCAGCACCTTGAACTGGGCCCAAAAGCTATTGGCAGCCAGTGCAGACTCTGGAGCACCGGTGTAATGTACTGAGAAAATAGAAACCAACTGGAAACCTAAGCGTAAGAGAGTAGCACAATGGGTGATGGGAATGGCTGAAATTAAGGGGGAAATTACCTTTAGTTTCAAGGTTAGGTCTTGATCCACAAACCGCTTATTCCAGAGTAGCCCACTGAAGGCTGCAGGGCTTGTAGTTATGCAGCCTCCACTTTTCTATAGCTAGAGGATTTCACAACCTGTCTTATCAATAAATAACTAAAAGGGAACATTTGTAAAAGACTTTGAGGAGGTTTGGGAGCCGGAGGCAATGAACTGTAGTTTTCTCCACTGCTCATTGCGGAGACGCTTAACAGTTCCACTGAAGGAAGCCCTTGAGCAGATTAGAAAAATAAATAAGTAAATCACCTTTCCCTGCCCACACTGGACTGAACTTGAACAATGTGGTCCCAAGGATCTCTCTGAAGCCCATCGCTATTTCACCTGGATGTGGTACTCCACTCCTCCTGTCATCTGCTGTGCAGGGGCGCGAAGGGCTTAGACTTTGAACAATACATAGCTGCTTCCAGGGCTCAGCAGAAAGCAAATGTATCCTCTGTATAAATTTCATTTGCAAAGGCTGGAAATTACTTTTTGGAGCCTGTTGGCTAAAAGACACGTGAGTTTTCAGGATGTTTTCTGCAACCGGTCTTTGGAACCATATTAAATCATACAATATTAACCATATTAAATAGTACAATCAATGATTCACTGGCAGGCTTTCATTAATATTACTCAGTAAAAGGTAAGTTAAGAATTTAACTGTTCCAGACTTAGATCATCATTTTCGTTATCTCTTTTAGAATATTTTCAGTTAAAAGTTTGACGAGTAGGAGGCATGGCAGTTCTGTGAGAAACGCTGAGGTTTGACCAAGTGGTCTATGGGTCTATAAAGAACCACTGCTCTTACCTGAAGAACATCCCAGCCCTGATGTGGCAATTCAACTCCACTGCATTCTTATATTCTGTCTGAAAATTCCACTACAACACCAAGAAGGCAAAATGTATTTTGCTTGCTCATCAGTGAAGAGGAATGAATGTCATTCCTTAGGTAAGGTGCTCACAAGGTGGGTTGAGATCACTGCCTTTCACAAGCTAAGATGACAACCTTATAAAACCATGCGAGTAAACAACAATCCAAAGGGTGTGGGGAGAGGGATTGTCCTCCTCCTGCACCTTCTCCAAACGCATTCCTTCAGAACTCCTCCAAATGGTGTGGTTCCACCCACTTATTCAGCTTCCAGGAAATTCAAATGGTGGCGGCACAAGCCAGGGACAGTCCTTAAGTACACACAACTTTGCAATGCCAGTGTCTGTGATCCCATGGGCTCAAAATCATGCAGGATAACTGGTCAGACAGTGGCCCCTTTAAGAAACACTGGCTAGTGCCTTGGCCCCACCCCCATGGACTATAAGTACCCAGGCTTGGGGAAACTAAGTCAGAGTACAGACCTCAGCCAGATCTAGCTAGACCTGGGAGGTGTCCAGGGCACTAACTTGGCTGGCAGGCTGAGAGCCTATGTGTAGAGTCAGCCTAATGACCTACTGAGGTAGGGACAGTGATATTCTAACCGTTTTTCCAGAATAAAGAAGCCAGATGTTCTAGACAGACTTAAGCCTCTAGGTGTTTGTGCGTACTGCTGCTTTCATGTTCCTGGATCGCTGGGTTGACTACTCACAAAGCTATCCCCCACTCCTCACTTGAAAGCAGGGGAAAACAGGTCTCTTTCACCCATCTCTCCAGTTTTTCACTCATTCCTGTGAGGCAAGGAAGGTAGCGCTGAAAAGAAAATAACCACCTAAAATCCTGAATTTGATTAATTTGGCTCCTTTGTATCCATTTCAATGAAGAGGCTATGAAGCACTATCACTTTGGCTATTTCGTTTGGTGATTTCGGTATTCATTCTGCTGTTCGGTATTACCTAGCACTGTTGTACACCAAACAGTTACACAACAGTGCTAATATGCTAAGGACTTGTCCCTAACTATAACTGTACAGCACTGGGTACATTTCTGGCACTATATAAATAAAATAATAATTAATAATAGCAGGGACTCGTGTTCACTGTATTTTTCCTGTTGCCACCAATGAGAAAAATGCAGTGAACACATGTCCCTAGCCAATAGCCGTAATTTTAATCACATCTTTTTCTCAACCGGTTAGTTCACAACCCCCAAACAATGGAATGAATACTGAAACAAGTGAAGCAAAATAGCCAAAATGAAATTTAAAAAATGACAAACTTGTGAAGATTGCACCCCCAAACAAAGATTATTTGGTGGTGTACCCCAGCATGCCATTCCCTGCTGTAAACACAGAATGACATATTTGTTTCAGGTCTAGAATAATGAGGGTGTTAGTCCTCTGCTGCTGCTGAAAATGCAGTTACCTTTAGTAGGTGATGAGACAGGACAGGAAAAATGAAAATGAGCAATTGAACAACAAATCTACATAAGCAGGATGCAAATATCAGACCTGATTTGACTAGATGTTGCCACCTCTCCTCTCACAAGACACATATAGACTGGTCATTACCATGTGGGATCAGGAACTAATGTTATATCTCATTCAAAATCCACAACACCAGTCATGCTGTGGTTTTGGTTTAGCACAGACTAGAGGCTTCAAGCTAGGATGGAATGGACTCTGGTGCAGAAGAAGGAATGGTGCCTCCCCTCAGCCTCCCACCCCCTGGCCCAATGGAAGGGACTAATGCTCCATTAGGGATGTGGCCCCCTCCAAAGCTCATGGGTCCCGTGGTGCAGTTGCACTATCTGTCTCTATTAGTGCTACACTGTTGGTACAAAGCCTGGAAGAAAGGGCGCCACCTACTGGATCTTCATACTCATTTCCTGAAGGACCTAAATTATGTCCATGGATGGGTCCAGCCTGACTTTTCTTAGCATACATATAGGGTGGCCACTGACACATCGCTAGAATACAGGACATGGGGTGGGGAGGAAGAGCTCAGCTGGATCAGGGCTCTTTCTCCCTCCCGCCCCCCCAGCCAGGGCGGAGCAACAAGCGCTGGGTCAGGGGTGGGGATGGGGATGCAATGGTACTGGCAAAATCCTGGCCATGGGTGCATATTTTATGCCATGGTAACCCTAACACTTCCTCCTCTGCCTGCTTCACCCCCCCTCCCCGCACGCTGGAACCACTGACTCACCTCCAAGTCCACTTGTTACCGACGCTGTTGTCCCTGCCCGGAAGTCATGAGATTATGACTTCCGCTGTGTGTGTGTGTGAGTGAAAGGGGCAGCACTGAGAGCATGTGGAAAATACAGGGCAAAATATGTAAATAAAGGACAAGGGACAAACCCGTCAAAAAACTGGACCAATGGCTACCCTACGTACAAGGCTAACAAGTGATTGCAATAGAAAAGGGTGGCTGTAGAGGTTTTCATTATTGGTTTGAAGTGGCTAATTTATTTAATAAACATAGTTATAAGCAGTAGGTCAGCTCCGGGGGCTCAGGCCCAGAGGTTTTTTTTAAGAACCTCTATGGGTGAAACCTGTCAGTGTGACTTGGCCATCCTTACTGGCAGCATTCACTGTTGCTCTGGCCTAGGCCCGACTAGAAGTAGCAGCAATGGTGACAGGGCTCCCAGGGCCTCACCCCTCAAGGGCCTCTCTGGTCTGGAGCCACTGACCCCGACAGATACCTAGCAACACCCTGCTTGGAGAAGAATGTTTTCCATTCTCGTCTGGCCTGCAGTGTAAGGAGCTGGTGCGGCCTACGTCTTTGTGGCAATGCACTCACTGTAGAGGGTGAAGCAGTTCCTAAACACGGAGGTATAGACAAGGGCTGGGTGAGAGCAGCAGGCCATATGCTAAATGACACAAATGGAGAGAACGCTACTGTCTAAGTCAAAAGGGGCACAGTGTGACTGACCTCTTTGCTTCTCTAAAGGCAAAATGCCCTGAAGTGATGGCAATGAATTCTAAATCCCCATTTGCCTTCCTAATGGGGAATTACACCACTGAAGCTTTGGAATGATAAAGCAGCTGTCACAGTTTGACGGGTACCAATAACATTTTTTGAAAGGATTTAGAAATATCCCATTTAGCTGCTGACAGCGTGGCATTAAATAAGAAGTCTTAACAAACAGCTCTGGAGGTCTAATGAGCAGAGAAGCTATACCTGTTGCCTGCTGTTACTAATGCACAGTTTCCCTGGGATCTGTTATGATGTCGAGCTGCTGCACAAACAAATAATGGATTAAAAGTGCCCCATGCAAAGAGGCAAAAGATTGAAAGCAAAAAAGCCACTGACTGGAATAATATAACAGGTTAACATGCTGTGGTATTTATATAAATAGACAGTCAAAAGCCCTATCATAGAGAATTATCCATTTATAAAAATCTGCATTTTTCGGAAAAGTTGAGATACAAATTAAGGATGGTTGGCTTATAAAAGAGTATTAAAAGCTAATTCTGTCTGCTAGCTCTCTCAGCTGGGTCTTTCATCTCTTCTCATAAACCAGTACATCTCTCCCTCTAGACCAGGCCTGCACAACAGACGGCACAACATGCTGATACGTTTTGTGAGGCCCGCTTTCAAACGGGCCTCTCTTCATTGTGTGCGACCTGCGGAGGCTTTTGTCTGCGCCAGCAGGTGGAGTCGACAGCGCCTGAGTTGGCCTGGATGCGGGCACTCTCGGCGCAGTGGGGGAGGTGGGAAGCAGAAAAGGCGCTGAGCACGCCCCGATCCAGGTTGACCTGGGCAGCGGCAGCAGCCCAGCCCCCAGCAAAGGAACTGCTGCCGGCTCCACCCGACGGTGCGGGCAAAAGCCTCCACAATTAAAGGTGCAGCTCTGTGCTCCACTGAACCTGCTCCCCTCCTTCCTGCTGCCGCCGACCTGATGTCTCCTACCTCTGCTGCCGCCTGGACCCAGTTCCTTCTTCCCACTTGTCTTGCCCTAAGTAAGTATGGCCCACTGCAAACTCTGCAACCGTGGCTGGGGACAGGAGGACAGTGGGTTTGCCCTGGGTTTGCCATGGGTTTGCATATGGCTTTTTCCTTGTCATATGCATATTTTATGTTGGGGGAGAGGGTGCCAGCTTGGCTTTTCCTTATGCATTTTCTGTATTCGGGGAGAGGGTGCCAGCTTTGCCTTGCCATGTAGTTTAGATGTGCATGTGGGATGGAGCCATGCAAATTAGGGGCAGGGCCATGAAAAGTAGGGGCGGGGTCGCATTCTGGCCCTCAGGACGAACCAAGTTGAGCACACCTGCTCTAGACAAAAGATGTAGCTACAACTATCTGAAGAATGAACTTGCTAGTATTTATTTATGTTGTTTATTTGAATTTGTATGCTGCCTTTACCATAAAGGCTCAGGGTGGCTCACAATTAATAAAATAATAATAATAAAACCTCCCACCCTCCCCAACTACCTTATGCAAAAACCCAACCAACGCCTATCCCACCCGCAAAAAGCTTTTTTCAAATATAAATGTTTTACACTACCTTTGGAAGATGCTTAGGTTTGGGCTCAAGTGAGCCTCCTGGAGAAGAGAGTTCCACAAATAGGAGGAGGATGGCAATGGATTAGGAATAGGAAGGAACAAAAACTGCTGGGAGAGAGGGAGCCTTCTGAAACGCCTGCTGTTCAGGAACAGTGACTAGCTCAGAAGGTGCTGGGAAGGAGGGAGGCAATCAGTTTTGTTTCTTGCTGCGCCCGCCTCACCGCAAGCCCCATTGGCTCCGTGCAGCCTAGCCTGTGGCCAATCGCAGACTGCGAAGCCAGTAGTCTGAGGCGAAAAGGGATGGTGATTGGGCAGGCTGGTTGCTACTTCAAGCCTCTCCACCCCTGGTGCCTGGAAGTCTGCTCCTCAGCTGACTCCCCCTCCCTGCCATGTTTGGCCTTCCAGTGACACCACGTTTTTGCCACCCGAACTCACTCGAATGTGATCCGAACTGACCGAACTGTTCGGTCATTTCGACGTTCAGAATCTAGTTCAGTCAGTTCGTGTTCGGGTTCGGTCGTCTGAACAGGCCGAGTTTGGGTCGAACTCCAAACTTCCAATCCACGTTCGCCCATCGCTATATTGGACTAACTTCTGTTGCAGAGAATATGCAGACTTGGGGGGAAAAGAGAAGGATTAAAATAGTATCTACAGCGAGCGGGTGTTTGTTGTGATGGTTCCAAATGTAAGAGAGGGAGACAAAGTAGCTCAGTTGATATCTTTTATTGGGCCAACTTCTCATCAACATAAGTTGGTCCAATAAAAAATCTCATCTGCACCACTTTGTCTCCACATCTTGCATTTGGGACCAACGTGGCAACCACCCTCTCTAGCTAATATTTTATAAAGTCTCCTGCTTTGTTTCCCCAATCTGACCACCGATGAGACTAAGATCTATCTCTCTCGCAAAGTGATCTGATGTAATTTAACCTTCTTGGGAGCCTTGAATAGTGAAGGCCAGATCCCCATTGCTCTGCCACAGTCATCTTGTCAAATCATGCTCAGTGTCTGATCCACCCTAACTTCCAGATCCTTCACTGCAGTGCTCCTGCCAAGCCCGACTGTGAGCCTCTGATTTCTTGTCAGAGTAGCGAGCAGCAGACAACAGCTAAGAGCAGGTCTGGTTTTCCATGTTGCAAAAGAGGTGGAAATTAAGAATAAAACAATATTGTTATTGGATATAGTTTCTCTTTTCTTTAAAGAAGTGGTTTTCAAACATTACTTCTCAAAGCCATGGGAGGCGTTCTGCAGCCAGTTTTTGGAATCATATGTACAATTGATGGTTTGCTGGCAGGCTCTCATTAATGTTACTCAATAAAAGGTAAGTTAAGAATTTACCTGCTCAAACGATAGCATCATTTTCATTATCACTTTTAGAGTGTTTTCAAATTAAAAGTCTGATTATTAAGGGGCATGGCAGTTCTGTGAGAAATGTTGAGGGCTGACCAAATGGTCCATGGGTCAAAAAAGAACCATTGCTTTAAAGTGAAGAACACCCCAGCCCTGATGGTGCGGCAATTCAACTCCAGTACATTCTTGTATTCTATCTGAAAATCCCGCCGCAGCATCAACAAGGCAAGATGTATTTTGCTTGATCCTCAAGGAAGAGGGAAATGATCCATTTGATCGCCCATGGGAGGGGGGACACCCACTAAAGAAGGGCTTTACGAAGCTGTGGTTCACACTGTTAATTAACTTGGTAAGCCCTACCTTGCACAGCTGGCTGGGTGCATTGCAGAGATTCCCAAACTGTGGATTGGGCCCCCCAGTAGGGGCCATAATCTCAGCTGATATGTCAACCCCTTTGCATATTTTTGCTGCTGTGGGGCCACAGAATTATAATGAAGTCTCAAAATGGAGATCACATAGACCAAAAGTCTGGGACCAGGGAAGCTGAGACCCCTCCTAGGATAGGGAGCTTTGTCAGGCAAACGCTGGCACACCCATTAGAAAGAGGAAAATGTTATCCCAATTTCCACATTAATAGAATTTCCTTCAGGAATTCATTTCCACATTTCATAGAATTCCCTTCAGGAATTGGGGCTCCCTGCACTGCAGCCCTGCAGGTTATTTCTAGTTTATTAATTGGCCACCTCTTGAATTGCAGGAGGTCCTCTATAAACCAAGGCTCCAAGTGTTTGAGGCTCGGATCTGAGGGCCCATGTTTATGCTAGTACTTCTCACACTCACATTGTCCTTTCAGGTTTATTAAGGGCTCCCCAGGTTTATTTAGGGCTCCCCAGTAGGTAGGGTCATGTGCAGATGCCTAGTTTGCTCTTGGCTGGATCTAGCCCTGGTTGGGAACCCTGGAGGGTGCTAGGTTGGACTTGGCCCTGGTGCACAAGATGGAAGCCCCACCCTTCCTTTCCATTGGCAGAAGAGACAACTGCACCAGGGAGTGTGGTTGTCCCCACTCATGGGCTGAACCTCCTGTCCCTGTTATAGCTGCACCCTTAGAACTACTGGTATATTAGGAGTGTTTGCACCTTCTCTGGAAGCACTGGGAGACCAGACACAAGAATGCATAAGCTAACAATCAGCTCTAGTGCACCAAATCTGTTTTTATCTAGGCCTTTGGAGAAGGTGGGTGTGGGGGATCGAGTATGCTGGTTCAAGGCTGCCATCACACCACTGTGGACGATTACAGAATACCAAACTATGTCACAGCAACAATCAGCACACTTGGAAACTCCTAATTAAAATTTAGGGCGAATTCACACGTGCAGCAATTATCTGGATTTTAAAAAGTTTGGTTCTCAATAGTTTGCTGTTAACAAGTCCTGTTGCATTCACATGCATGCCATACCAGTTTTAACTACAGCGAAGTAATGCATTCAGACCTTCTTGTAGTGCGCGCTTACCCGGCTGCTCAGTGCGGTTCAATTACAGGAAGTGGCCTGTGGGGAGCCAGAAGGTTGCTGCCTTGTAAACAACATTCTTTGAGATGGCTCTCAACATTCTCACAGCACACAACCTTCCAGCCCCCATGGATTTTTCTTTCTTGTATGTATAGAAGGGGTTGGCAGGAACGGTCATTCTGAAGGGTAGAGTGCTTTTTATACTACAGAAGCTTGAGACCATCATGTGGTCTATTATTTGAATAGGGTGAACATGCACAACCCAGTTGTGAGAATGTTCGGAGCCAACTCAAAGAATGTTGTTTACAAGACAGCAACCTTCTGCTTTATCTCACAATCCAATCAGAGTGCCGGTGTCCCGCTGCTGCTGCTGCAGCGCTACTAGGAGGCAGAGGCAGAGACAGAGGCAGAGACAGAGGCAGATGATGAAAGGGGACAGGAAGCATGGAGGGGAGGCAGAAGAATTTTGGGGGGGGAGAAGCTGGCTGCAGCCTGCCCCCAGTGAGGCAATTGCGGGGCCCCAGCTGGTCTCACTGCTTCCGGTAGGGACAGGAGTAAAACAGCGCACTTGGAAGCATGGTTGCATTCACATGCAGAAAATATTTCGCACCAGTTAAAACCACTATGATGTCTTTCACACTGCTGTAAAGTGCGGATTTATTGAAACCGGACACCAAAAAGGTAGGTTTGAGTAGCTTTGACATTCGGATTTCTTTAGTGCAATATTGACCACAATAATTCGCATTAGGGACTTCAGACATGCATGATACATTCAAATTATGATTTAATTCGGGGAAAAACTGAACGTCTGAAAGACCTCTTAGACTGACAAGAACTTCCTCACCCAGTCTTATCCCAGAGTAAATTTTTACTATAGTTTTTACTAAATTATTACAAAAGGCCTCTAAGTGCCAGGCCAGTCACATCCTGAATTACCGCTTTTTGTGTGAGAAGAAGACTGAGCCCTGACCTACCAGCCACATGCTAGCAAGTGGCAGGCAGTGACCCACGTGCTAGCAAGTGGCAGGCAGTGACCCACGTGCTAGCAAGTGGCAGGCAGTGACCCACGTGCTAGCAAGTGGCAGGCAGTGACCCACGTGCTAGCAAGTGGCAGGCAGTGACCCACGTGCTAGCAAGTGGCAGGCAGTGACCCACGTGCTAGCAAGTGGCAGGCAGTGACCCACGTGCTAGCAAGTGGCAGGCAGTGACCCACGTGCTAGCAAGTGGCAGGCAGTGACCCACGTGCTAGCAAGTGGC
>QEPC01003457.1:4699949-4715879 GCA_003113815.1 Sphenodon punctatus | reverse complement strand
AGATTGTAAGCCCTAGGGGCAGGGACCATGTCTATTTTATTACTTTGTAAAGTGCCAGGTACACTGCTGGCGCTATATAAATGTTTGTTAATAATAAGCTTTTGTACTGGGCCTTCCTTCCTTCCTCCCATTCCCCCGCCGGGCGCGCGGGGGGGGGATGGGGGGGGGGGGGGGGGAGGCCTATCCTTAGGGGAGGAGATCGTTAGCATTTCAAGCATTTTAATACAATGAAGGGGAAAATAAGGCAGAAAATCAAGAGCTCCTGCTTTGAAAATGGTGGACTAGAAGGCAGATGATCTCTCTCACATTTGGCTCTTACAGCTTTTCTTCATGTGTACATACTACATATCAGGCAGAAGGAGTGGCAAAGAGGTAATAGAGTTTTTAAAGAATTGGCTGAACTTGGAGCTGGCTGGGCAAAGGAATTAACTGCTTTGCCTCAAAGATGGATGAATGAATACTGTGCTGGATGGTTGGTATGAAGGTTCAGAAATCAGAAGAAACCAGACAAATCACATGAGTGATTTAAAAAACCTTGGTGGGGGCTGCCCCATATCAACCAACCAACCAGCAGATGGGCTAAAAGCCATTTGTATGGTTGTGTCAATCATGTAAGCTGGGCTTGGAAGGGTCATGGGCTTGATTAGCTCCATTCTGGTATCTCAAGGAGGATAAAATCCCTCTAGTAGGATATTCAAGTATCCACTCACTGCTACATCACACACCAATGTGAGTAGGTAGTAGCATTCTAAGGGTGTTAACAAAGGTGACGTTCACCCCCACCAGATGGGTGTCCACCTGCCCATGAATTAGGTGTTTGCCCCCACCAGACACATGGCCTTCACCCACCAGACCCACAGTCCTCACTCACGGTGACGGCTCTAAGAAAGTGAAACCTGCCATGAGGGTGCATGCATGCTAATGAATGCTCATGTGTCCATGTCCCGTCGATTAGGTTGTGTGCAGTGCCTCTGCACACTCAGGCCCATCAACCTCATACAGTTGTGGGCAGAAATCCTACAGCGTTCAAGGAGCAACCGCTTCCAGCCCCTCTCTCTGTGCTGGATCTCACTGGTGCTGCAAATGAGGGCTGCCCACAAGCACATGAGATACACACAGGGGGTTTCCCATTTAATAGGCTGGACATGCTAAACAAGTGAGTGGGGGCTTGCCGGGGGCTGCACAGACCGAACCTGGACTCCAGTGGGCTACTGTTTCCTGTGTTTACTTTTCACCCCAAGTTGAAGGGAAAAAAATCTGCAAGAGGAATATTGCAACTCGCTTTGCCACCTAGTGGACACTGGGAAAGTCTGCACTTCCACTAGAATATATCAAGCTTTTTTTGAGCTCCCAGGATCCCCGTTTGGACCTTTGCTAGCCCCAAATGCTCAGTGGCCCTGAGCAAGCCTACTGGCTCTCCAGATCAGAAGACTGGTTTAAAATAAGGTATTAACTTTTGTGATTTGCCTGGTTTCCTCTGATTTCTGAACCTTTACTGCAGTCAAACTTTACACAATTTTCTCCACAACCATAAGGACTAGAAGTTTTGTAAGTTCGTGTTTAATAAAAGACAAGACCCTAATGATGTTAGGCTCTAAGAAACCCATAACACCAGACTCATGCTGAAATTGCAAGAGTACCATGGCAGTCCTGTCTTCCATATCAGAAACCATGCAAAACTGCACATGTGATGCTTGGGCGCTGGCAGTTTCTGCCATCACAGTCTGAATATTACACTGAGGCCATGACCCCACTAAGAGAAGGCAAACAGGGAAAGCCCTAGATACTCTGCTGCCCTAGACAAAATTTATTTGCTTGTCTCGCCTGGTAACTATCAATAGGATCTGGCTTTTCAGAGGGCAAGAATTCCTTTTTGAGAAGTATCTTTAAGGCTGCCAGAGTCTGGCCTTTTACATAGAGCAAGCACGCCTCCTGAAATGTATCATGCGGTCTCCTTGTGGACCGGGAAAGGAGTTGACTTTAATTCAGTTTCAAGCCTTGATTATTGTATTTTCAAATATTCCCTTGGCAATAAAGTTGTGCTATTTATCAGAGTCTCCTTTCACCAGCTTTATGCCTAACAAATCGATTGAAGGGTAGGCACGCAAACAATATAATCCTTTCGGTAGAAGACATTGAGGCCAGAATGACGATAATTCCAGCCATATCTGATTTAAGATTAGAGGAATGGAGGATGCCATGATGTGTAAAAGATTTCATCTGGCTAGAGTTGGTACTAATGTGTAATGTGCAGATGGTCTTTGTCCACTTCCTCTGGAATCAGCAAATCCAAATCCAAATCCATACTTGTGGAGACCTTGAATGTTTTAGTGTATTCAATTTCAAGTGACATACAATTTGGTACATATTTTGTTTGGTAAATATCTTTCCCCACCACTGTTCCCAGTTGCAGAATTTAAAAGGAATTCAAGAACGTCTAATTAAAGAAGAGTCTAGTTTGAAGCAGCACAAACTTGGGAGAAAAAGTTTCTCCCCTCAACTCTCTCATATCTGGATACCTAGGAGCAAATGCTTTCAGAGAAGAGAAGTGTCCAGATGGGGAAGAGTCATAAAGCATGTCTGGAAAAAAGGAGAATCTGGATATGCGAGATTGTGGTTTGTATTATATCTATTGTGGTTCAGCCTGTAGGAAAGCTCTAGGCCAATTCAGCTTTTGTACGTCAGACTATGCAAGTACTTGTGTGCTTAAATCAAGGCACATGTTTAGGAACTGTGCAAGATCAGAACCATAAACTGGCTTCATGAAACCAGTGGGTTTCACTCTTTGTAAAATCTCCCTTCTGTGCCAGGCAGCAACTGAGCTAGCCCCACCAGTGCCCTTCAAATGTTGCATTACTCACACAGCAAGTCATCATGTGACACACACGTCATGGTAATTCTGTAAGACTACAATTCAGTAAGACGGTTTGGGGGCTGCTGCTGGTGAAGAAAGTGGTGGTCTGTCTTCTGATGAGGTGGGCTGCTGGAAGCAGATTACACTGGTGCTCCTGAATCTGCAATGGCTCTCAATAGTGTTTCGGGCACAGTTCAAAGTGCTGATTTTGACCTACAAAGCCCTAAGAGACTTGGGCCCTAAACATTTGAAGGACTGCCTCTTCCTCTGTGTTCCATCATGTGCCAAGTCAACTGGGGGCACCCTCTTGCAAGTTTCTCTTGCACCAAGTCTGTACATGGTAAAGGTGCACAGAGAGGTGTTCTCAGTGATTGCTCCACAGCTTTGGCATTCTCTTTGGAATGCCCTGGAGGTTCACCAAAGCCCAAGCCTAAACATTTTCCAGAGGCAATGCAAGATCTACTTATTTGGCTAGGCTTTTAGCAAGCAGAAACAGGAGCCAGTAGTGTGTGAATGGCTCTAACTGGAATTCATATAGTTTAATATTTTTACTGATCTTTATTTTATTTTTTGTATGTTCTATGCTGTAAGCTGCTCTGAGCCTTCGGGGAAAGGTGGGATACAAATCCAACTTGATAGAGGATTCCCATACCTGCTGTTATACATGCTCATTTGTATTATTTATATAGTGCCAGCGGTGTACCTGGTCCTGTACAATCAGTAGTTCTAGACAAGTCCCTACACCAAAAAGGTTACAATCTAGGAAAAACAAGGAAGGGGAAATGAGGGAGAGGTGAACACCAGGAGAGACAAGGATACATTCATAAGGTTGAGAAAATGCAGGTGCACATGTTTAACTTAATTACAGGGAAGTGTAATAGGACTGACCCTTTAAGGTCTACTCATTTCCCTCTGCCTTTTCTGGAGCTATAAGGGCAGCAAACCCTGACATTCAGGTAGTCTTCTGCTGGCTAGGAGCAAGGAAGGAATTTTGCTTAAGCAGGCAGTTTGCTGGGAACTCTCCATGGTGCTCACCCAGCCCATGGCTGAGGGCTTGGTTGGAGAACTTGACAAAGCCCTGGATGTGGTGGGAAGCCTGGGGATTGAGAGTTGAGAACTAGGTTCACTATTTGTTGGTCAAGACACTGTAAATAAACTGGAACCCAGAGTCTGTGGACTGTTTGGGCTGATCCTGCAAGGAGGTGATGAAAGCATGGATGACAGTGGCCAGATCCGAATCAGAAAGAAAAGGCCGCCTCCTCCTCACCAAATGGAGTTGGTGAAAAACACTCCTGGCCACTGATGCAACCTGATAATCCACAAGGGGTCCAAAAGCACTCCAATGCTGTGAACCTGATTGACCAGAAGAGGCTGGACTCCATCAGTAAGAGGAGTCCCAATCAACTCCAGGCCACAAGGCCAGTCAACCACCATCACCCCAGTCTTGTCTGAATTCAACTTCAATCGACTCACACTCATCCAGTCTCCAATAGCAGCCAGGCATTGGGTGAGCACCGAAACTGCAGGGCCTGGGTCGGATGAAAAAGAGAGGTAGAGCTGAGTGTCATCAGCATACTAATAGCACTTCAACCCAAACCTCCGAATGACCTCTCCTAGCGGTCTCATATAGACCTTGAACACGAGGGGAGAATGGAACCCTGCAGGACCCCATGGGAGGTCCCGAGAAGATGATGAGCAATCACCCATCACCACTCTCTGGGACCTCCCTGACAGGAAGGAGCGGAACCACTCAAGAGCAGTCTTTCACACCTCCACCAGGTCCCACAGTTGTGTCAACACCACCTTGTGTAAGATAGCAAATGAAGTTCAACATTGATAAGTGCAAATTAACACACACAGGAAAAAAACCTTGTGTGCACACTGTGGTGAAATGCCAACAGGGGGCACTATACAGCTGAGCAACCCACCTCACTGTGTTTCTCCAAATCTCTGACAAGGGGTCCCCCACAGCTGGCAACCCCCTGAAAACCCTTGGTATTCCGCTGCCACCACCCGAGTGTATCCCAGCGGGCATTCACACCACTCAGGAAATGTGAACCCCAAAAGGTATAGGCCTCACAGCTCCCCCAAAGCACTCCCCCTTTCTGGCCCTCTGTTCCTGGGATTTCCTCCCCTGCGTTGGAGGCCGATCGCCAGAGTCACCCACAGGAGGCTTCCCTTGGTTCCAAAGCTGCTGGCTTGGCTTCTAGCCAAATAGGTAGCTTTCCCCTCTTTAGTAGCTTGACCTGGTTACCTGGCCTAAGGAGACGTTTAATCATCAGCCAACAACACACACACACCCCCTAAGTAGGGTAAAAACAAAGCTTAGAATTTACTAGTACATATAAAAGGAATAAAAGCAAAGTTTACACCGAGAACCAAGGGGTGATAATCCTTGAGCAATGCGAGCCAGTTCTGTTGGGCCTGATAGCCCTTTTAGAACACGTCTTCCTACAACTGTAGTTGATGTAGCAAGCAAGTACTCACACTGGTTCTGATCAGGTCTCCATAGGTGATGGTTTTCCTATGGGGTCCAAGTTCTTCTTCTGGCAAAGCGAGAGTTACAGCCAAGCCATGCAGTCCATGTGCCTCCAGGCAGGGAGGTCACCAGTCTAGCAGCATCTGCTAGAGTTCTCAGTGAGTGAGGAGAGAGTAAGAGAGACCAAAAGCCCCCGGCTCAGTTCTTTGAAAAGTTCCCTTCCCCCCCCCGTGATTCGTTCGGGCGGGTCACCTGGCCAAAGGTAGACTCCCCTCTGACCAGTCCGAGCCAATCAGCTTAGGAATTTCAGGAATGTGGGGTTCTTCCCATGTGTTCAATTAGAGGCCTAGTGCTCGGATCAGGCCTGACTTGGGTTCGGGCAAGGTGTCTTTGTCAGTGGCTGTCTTTGCTAGTGCCAGTCCAGGCAAGTGGCATTTTGCCACATAACCCAACATTGTGTATTAGGTGATCTATAAAGCTGTAAGAGGTCATTCAGGAAAAAGGATTTTGGCATCATTGTCGATAATTAACTGAAAACCACTAGCTCTATAGACAACAGTAACTTAACTGGTGGAGTCTTTCCTTGAAATCTGAATGTTAGACCTTTCTCTTTGGCCCAGTAAGTGAAATCTGTACTTGTCCCTGCTAAGATATATGGCTGCTTCAGTCTATCAAGTGGCATGTTCCAGCCCAACCAACTACAAGGAGTTTTGACATGATCTTGTAAATCTTATGTTCTGAAGTTAAATATGACAGCAGGTTTTGTTTTCAATGATCGCAAGATAATTTTAATTAAAAACTGAGAACAATTCATTATAATGTATTTGTTGGAAAAGACAGACTTTCAGCACTTCATTTATCAAAATGTTTACTTGGGCAAGAGCCATCATCGAAACTTGTGACACTCAAGACTAAGAATGTCTAATTTCTGATGCCTACATGTTGGTCAGTACATGCAAATATATAAGTGGGGACCCCTGTTCTCCATTGGTGACAATGGGGAAAACAGTGTACACAGGTCCCTGTCTATAAGCAAAAACTACTGAAAAGCTTTTTGTCTGTTCAGCAAAGTCAGGGCATCTGGTGTTGCAATATCTTAGAAAACAGTATATGGTATCAGAATGCCCTGATCTTACAAAGACTTTGGCATGACTTTAACTTTGCATGTACTTAAGTAGCCCCACTAGCCTCAAGCTACATGGGTATGCTTGTAAAATGTCCTGTCTCCATTCCAAACTGGACCTGCACGAGCGGGTAGAACCTGCAATATCAGATAACATAGTTTGAGAATCTAGGATGGACAACAAGTATTGGCCCTAAGAGCGACTACTCCTACTGTACAAAGTTATGACCTCAGAATATGCATGTGTGCAATGGCTTAATAAACGAATGGTTTACAGGCTGGGCCTGTGGGAGACCTAAATGTGAGTTAGCTGAATGTGACAAAGTACATTCCAAATATTAATTAATACCTCTTGCATACTATTTGTGCTCATTTTGCAGAGGGAACAAACCAAGTCCAAGGCAGTACAGAAGTGATCTGGCTAAGTTCACACAGGAAGTCAGTGGCACACCTGGAAATGAAACCCAGTAGTCCTGGAATTCTGTCCCCAAGATTTATTATTTATAGCAGCCTATCATATTGGGTCATTTTCATACCCTTCTACCAGGTCATGGAGGAAATCCAATCAATACTACTCATATTTCTCGAAGCAAAAAGTAGGCAAATTTAAGATCTACTGGAATTTGTTTTGAGATTTCTGGCAGGTCTGAGACATCCCAAATCTATATCAAGCCCCCACTCTATAAACAGAGGTCGACATGATCCTGCTGCTAAATGCTTATAACTTAGTTAAGACACAACAAGCGAATGAGAACCAATAGGAAGAAAATGGAAAGGAAAATGTTGCATGATTGCTGAGGGTTAGTGATCAATACGTGCCAGACCATAAGTAATTAGCAGCAACATAACCTATAGTAAGGGTATTTCCTTACAGCGGTAGTGGTAAGGAAGTTAAATGCACAGTCACTCTCCATTATAAACAGCAGACTGCTGAAGCCCTGATTTTGAGGAAACCGCTTGAGCTACATTTCTGAACATTTATCCATGGCTATAATTTGTGAGGACCATCATATGCACCAAGTTTGAAGAAGATCCATCAGGAAAATAAAATGTTATGACTGTTTAAAAGTTAATTGGTTGTGGTCAAAATGCACACATGCTCACGATTTTGAATCATCAATATCTCCTCCCCCTGGATGTGTTGAGCCCCCAAACGTCACAGGCTTGGAGCATGGGATCAATAACAACTGCTTTTGTAATATGATAGTGATTGGTGCAGCCCAAACTGAGTTATTAATGATTACAAAATGAGTTCCGCTGGCTTGCACGTGCACAGTTGAGCAGCTGCTGACCAGCAAAACACAGCATAAAGAAAGTTACGTGACTCTACTTTTTAAAATCACATAACTATCAGAAGCCAGCTCCATCACAAAGACTTTAAGCTCTAGTCAGTTTCATGTCAATTAACCCCCTGGCCTCACTCTGCACTTTTGACTTCCTATGAAAAGTCTGCAACTTTTCATAGAGTGAAAAGTTTGCAAGTTTTCAAAAGTTACAGACTTTCCACTTGGTATGAAAACTTGCAGACTTTTGACTCTGTAGTTTTAAAAGTCTGCATTTTCACTTCTATGAAGTTACAGACTTTTCAGAGTCAAAAGTCTGCAAGTTTTCATACCAAGTGAAATGTCTGCACCTTTACAAAAGTTACAGACTTTTCACTTGGTATGAAAACTTGCAAACTTTTGATCCCGTACTTTTAATGTCACTTTTGACTCTGTACTTTTAAAAGTCTGCAACTTTTCATAAGTTACAGACTTTTCATAGTCAAAAGTAGTCAAAAGTCTGCAACTTTTCATACCAACTGAAACGTCTGCACTTTCTCAAAAGTTGCAGATTTTTCACTTGGTATGAAAACCTGCAGACTTTTGACTCCGTACTTTTAAAAGTCTGCAACTTTTGAAAAGGTGCAGACTTTTCATATGGAGTCAAAAGTAGGGAGTGAGGCTGGGGTGGGGGTTAATTGACATGAAACTGACTAGAGCTTCCTCTTGCTGAGGCAAGTGGGTAATTGACATGAAACTGACTACAGCATAATGTCTTTGTGACAGAGCTGGCTCCTGATAAAAGTTACGTGATTTTAAAAAGCAGAGTCACATAACTTTCCTTATGCTGTTATGCCTGGGCTCCCCTTTTCCCCAGGCCCCCTGGCAGACCTAGAAGCTTATGGGGGGGGGTATGGGGGGGGAGAGGAACTACACTGCTCCCCCAGGCCTCTCCCCCCTCACTGGCCTGGTGCTACAAGTTCTGCTGCCCCCATTAGGGTCACTGGGGCTACTGACATGTTTCTTTTCTGGGCATGCTAGGACTACATTTCCCAGCATGCCCAGACAGGAACAAGAAGATGGCGCCCGCCCCCCCGTGCCCTGCAGTTTTGCGGGACCTTTTGAAAAACTCTATAGTCCTTCCTGAACCTCCTGTGAGGCTGCAAGTGGCGGTGGCGCTGTTGGTGAGATGTGTGTGTGTGTGTGTGTGTGCACGCGAGGGACAACAGTGCATGTGTGTTTGTGAGAGAGTGGGGAGAAGAGTCTGTGCGTGTGTTTGTGAGTGGGGGGGAAACTGCGTACATGCATGATTGTGAGAGTTGGGGGGGAGAAGAGTCTGCGTGCGTGTTTGTGAGAGTGGGGAAGAGAAAAGTGGATGCATGTGTATTTGTGAGAGTGGGGGGCAGAAGAGTCTGTGTGTGTTTGAGAGAGACATTCAGGTGGGGGGGGAGAAGAGTGCACGCGTGTGTGTGTGTCAGAGAGAGAGAGAGAGAGAGTGTGTAGGGGGGAGAGTGTGTGTGGGAAAGAGATAGAGATTGGGGTGGGGGGGGAGAAGAGTGCACGCGTGTGTGTGTGTCAGAGAGAGAGAGAGAGAGAGAGTGTGTAGGGGGGAGAGTGTGTGTGGGAAAGAGATAGAGATTGAGTTGGGGTGGGGGGAGGAGAAGAAGTTGGGAGAATCTTTCCCCAAACACCTCCTGTTTTGATGTGGAGGCTATGCTGTTTTTAAAAAGTCACACCCCAAGTTCCTCCTCAAACTCCTTTGGCTCTTGTAGAGTTACTCCTACTTTACACTAGGGTTAGATGGGGATAATCATTCCCATTGACCATAATTGACGCGTCATCCTCCGCGCCTCAGAGCGACCCCTTTGGTCCTCCGGGGGTGCCTTTCTGGAGGTCCCCCGTGTAAGACGGGGGGCCACAATGGAGAGGGCGTTCTCGGTGGCCGGGCCACGGTTGTGGAACTCCCTCCTCCCAGAGGAGGCTCACCTGGCCCCGGGCCTGTTGACCTTTCGACACCTCTGTAAGACTTGGCTGTTCGCCCAGGCCTTCGGAGGGGAGGGTGGGGGGTGGGTTAATTTTTGAGGGGGGTGTTTTAAATTTGTTTTAATTATTATATTGTAGATTTTTTTATGTTTAAAAATTGCTTTTATATTATGTTGGAAGCCGCCCCGAGATGCTGTAGGCATGGGGGGGTAGCATATAAATATAAATAAATAAAAATAATTAAATAAATAATATAAACAACTAACTTCATATATACACAACTTAAAAGTTTTGTAAAATATACAACTTAAAAGTTGTGCAACTGATATATTAATGTACTGATATATCGCACAAAACCTGGAAATTTAAGAACAAAAAAACGGTTTAAAAAACATTAAATGCACAAGTTTTTAAAACTAAAAACTTTCCTCTTCAAAAGCATCACAAAATCATTTTGACTCTAGCTGAAACTCCAAAAAACATACACATTCCTTACAATTACAATTAAAAAAACATTCAATGCCATACATTGCAACAAGACGTGCCAAAAAACATGGAAATTTCTGAATGAGGACTATTTAATATTTTATACTCATCAACATAAATGTAATATATGTACTTAATTCCTTACCATACATACTTTTATTCATTTTTATCAATAACTAAACTTTCACATTTTTTGATTATTAAACTTTTATAATTCAACGATGAACATTTTCAGAGTGCATTAACTGTTCCTACAGAACTGCATTCTGTACAACGAATTCTATAATGTTTTCTACACTGACGTTGCTAACAGTTTATTGTATGAAGTGTATACAATTGTTCATTGTCAAATTATGATAAATTAAAGTATGAGGAGGATAAAATATTAAATATTTTTCAAATTCTGAAATAATTTCTATTTTTGGGGGCATTTATGTCTTTTTGCAATGTATGGAGTTGAATGTTTTTTTAATTGTAATTATAAGGAATTTGTATGTTTTGGGGAGTTTAAGCTAGAGTCAAAATGATTTTGTGATGTTTTTGAAGAGGAAAGTTTTTAGTTTTAAAAACTTGTGCATTAAACGGTAACGTTTTTTGCTTTGGTAAATTTAATTAAATACAGCAACATTTTACTTAAGTCCTTCTGTCACATGCCCTGCACACAATTCTGCACTCCTATCCAGCTCCCCCTCCCTATTTAACTTTTACACTCTTCACTGAAGCCTGACATGCCTGGGACATATGGCAGGAACATCATTCACCAGAGTACCACTAACAATTCATCACTGTGCAGATCCATTCATTAATGCAGGGATTGAAAAAGACACTTTTAGTCACCACTGGTGAGCAACGTAGCCTACACCATGAATTTCCTGTAGAATTTCATTTATAGTCATAACTTGTCTTTAATTCCACTTGCAAAATTCTCACTCTTGCCTCTCCAGCAGGAGCCATTTTGAAAAAATCCAGAGCGCCAAGATCCCTTAGCACAAGACACCATTCATGGCTCTCTTTATCTAATGAATAGTCCCTCCTGGCTCCTAAAAATCCAGCAGGGACAACCTACGTAAGAACAGATTCCAGAAGAATGAGCAGAAAGGTGATGATTTACTGGTACATGCACTAAATTGATTAATCAGCCTCTGGAGCTCCTTTTCCATTTGTCTTTGCTCTTGTAACAGAGGCATACCAATGCATTATTATTTAACAATCTTGGGTTCCAAATTAGATGACCTATAAAGCTGTAAGAGGTCATTCAGGAAAAAGGATTTTGGCATCAATTGTCAATAATTAACTGAAACATTATGCCACCTAACGTTTCTACCTCTAGAAATGTTCCTGTTTCCTTCCTGTGTTTATTTTGTAAAAATAAAATAATATATATTATATTTAAAATAAAAGATTAAGTTTAAGAAGAAAACTCCTACTAAACCCCCTAAGTAAGTTCATCTGCAAAAGTGAACAGGCAGATTGCTATTGCCATCAAGAGCCAAACTCCAGACTAGCTAGCTATCTGCACTTGCACCTTGTGGGCTTGATAAGCTTCCTATCACCTACATGCTATTCAACCTTTCGACTATCAGAAAGACATAGAAATCATAGTATTACTTCAGATCAGGTAGCTATACACAAAATGAGTCACATTCAGTCCTTGCTTATAGCTGGATGTGTCAACAGTAACTGCTGTAGTCACATGGATTTTCATTGGGTTAACAGAGCAGAATTTGGGACATACTCACTGTTACCTGGCAACAAACAGGACACATTATCGTCATGAGACAAGCTTCATGAAACATCTCAACCTTCTTAGGCCTCAATTTTCTCTCCAAAAGCCCCTCAAATTTCGTTCTCCAGCTAGCAATAAGGTCTTTGATCAACATGTGCCATACCATAAATACTTAGCAGCAATATAACTCATATTAAGGGTATTTCATTTTAAACACACACTTTACCAAGCACGTCTTAGATTTTCAGGAACTGGCATTTCTAGTTTCATTCTAACTAAAGTATAGGATCATCCAGGGAACATTCCTGTTACATAAGTGATTTTGCACCTAGCATCATGCATGACTTGCATACTGAGAGAATTCAGAGTATTGTGATTCTTCAAAGCTCAACTAATTAAGCAGCAGTTCATTAATAGCCATAGAGCATGCAGTCAATAGCATCTGGGCAGGTGGCCAGAAATGCCATACAAGTCTTGTCTTTTTGTGGGTGTTGCTGAGGTTCTTGTGCCTAACTAAAAAATTAACTAATTTTCCTGAATACTCTTTCTAGCAATGGACCATGGAACAAGATGTGGTACATAATGTTCCACACTGTGGTTTGAGCAAATCCGGTGTTAGTATTCAAACAGACTTTCTTGGCATCCCAAAGGATCTTGAAAAAGAGTATTTTTTGTGAGACAAGTCAACCATTGTTAATAGTGACTAAAGTGACCTGTAACAGAACACTAACCATAGCTTAACAGTGCACTGCTTTTTTCAGTAACACTCAAAGTTCACTTCTGTGTATAGGCAAAAAACCCAAAGTGATCCAATTCCCAAATGTATTAAAAACTTGCTTTTTAATAGGTTCACTTTAAAAAAAAAAAAAGTTTTTAAAAAGTCATAAAGACATTTTTCTCTTTGTTCATTGTTTCCCCTAACTGGTAGGTAAGTCAGGAAAAAATTTAAAAGTTGAGTGATGGATGCAAGCTGAAATGTTTAATGTGTGTGTTAAAAGTGAATATACGTGTGCAGAGCCAGGCGGCGTGATGAGTGCTATTATGCCCCGCCCCCTAGCACCGCCGGCGTTACGCTCACTTGCAGTCGCCGACCGCCGTCACGGACTGCCCTGCCCCCACCTGTCCTTATGTGACCACCTTCCCTCTCCCGGACACTAGAGTTCTGTAGTGTCAGGGAGAGGGGTGTGTGTGTGGTGTTTTTAGCATTTTAATCTTATACTTTATCAGAACTTTTGTATTGTGTCGTTAACAAAGGACAGTGAAATAATGCCCTAAGACAGAGTGATTGATTTAGACAGGTCCCACTCCCTGTCCAGTGTACTTACAATGCGTCTCAGCTTTGGGGTGGATGTACAGAAGATTCCACCCTTTTTCTGCTCAAGTCCCTTCTAATCATCTGGCTTATAAAGTAAGTAGGCACACACACACATACACACCCATTTAGAAGACAAAATGGGTACTCCTCAGGGATACTGCACTGTAGTGCACAGCACCCATTGGCTAATCCACAAATGGTGGGTTGAATAATGCATATTTGAGGGGTATGCCCCTTTTTTTATTCAAATGCATAGTTCCCATCCCAACTATGGATACATATTTTCCCTCTCCACCCCTCCACCAGGCCACACATGATCCCTCTGCAACCATCCAGGCCATACACTCAGGCCATGCATTTGCCAACCGCCATAAGTGTCGGTCGGATAAATACGTATGTGGGGCCTGGGTATGTGTGTGTGTGCGCATATGTGTATGCATGTGTGTATGCAGAGGCATACACATACATATCTTTACTCCTCTGCATATATATATGATGTATGTGCATGTTTATATATGTGCATGTATAGATGTGTATATATACAATATATATACATATAAATTTCTTTAGACACGCATACACAAATTTGCATTGTTGGATGTATTGGAAAAAGAAAAGTGAAAAATATTTTTATTCATTAACAAGTAATTTTTATTTTAATTAAAGATTTACAACCAGGTATAAAACTAAAAAAAAGTTATATACTAATACAAAATTGACTACAAATAAATATTACTATATAAAGAAATTATTTTTTAAAATAACTGTTTAAAACCAGTAGAAAATATAACATTGTAAGAAAATATAATAAACTCTCAAATTTTTCATTTTTTTTTTCAATTTTAAATTTTTAAAAAAGAGTTCTTTCCCACTTCCCTGTTTAATCCGGGATCAAAATTATGAAGGGCTCCTGCTCGACCGCGGGCGCATCCTGTCTTGCAGCAGGCTCCAGCCTTTCAAGAACTCACCCCATTAGGCTTCTGTTTACCTTGCAGAAGCCATTGAAAAAGCCAACCTTGACTCCATGGAAAGCCATTATCACTGTTTGCAAATCTCACACCAACATAAAAGCAGCACTGAACAACAGAACTCTGTTGGCATAGCTGTTAAGGTCACTGCTTGCTATACAATTTGTAGCTGTCATTCCGCGGGTTCAAATTCCTGTTCTATTTAACTTAAAAAAAAATATTATTTTTTTATTTTTACATTAGTGTTATTGTTTTGTAATAATACAATTATTGCTGTGTTGTGTTGCTCACAGCATACTTTCTATACCCAAAAATATGCTTTATTATTACATTAACCTATAGCAAAGATTCACATATCCGGGGAGAAACTTTAAGCACGCTGCGTCGCTGCTAGGCAACGAGCAATGACGCCAGCTGGGGAGGGAGATTTAAACTGGGTGGGCACACAGTACAGCACCGGGACGTGTCGTGATGGAGCCAGGCGGGAGGGATAGGAGAGCGAAGGCGGGCAAGAGAGGAATGGAGGAGGCGGCAGCGGCGGTGGGCTCAGCACTGACAGCACCACTGGCAGCCTTGTAGCCCCGCCTAGGCAGGGCAGCGCAGATCACCTCTCCCACCCGTTGGCTGCCAGTTGTGTTGGGTGTACTCCCTCGTGTCGCGTCCCTAGTCTGTGTGTTGAATGCCCTCCGTGTGTTCTGCTAGTTTCAGCCAGGCTAGCGCCTGCGCTTTCCGCATCCCACGCCTTGAGTCGCTTCTTCTCAATTCATTACAACAATGTTGCGGCCGCTGGCCGGTGGGCTTATCTACTGTCCTTGGAGCTCCCCCAACCCCTCTCTTCCCTCCAGGGCTTCCACAGCGGAGCCACCCATTCATTGCAGTAGTATCAGGCGCATTCTGCTGCTGGAGACCATGGCTGGATGCTGCTCTTCCCCAGGGCTCGCGGGCATAGCAACCCATAGCTGGAGCTTCCGCGAGTCAATGACCGTGTGTGATCTTTGGCATTCCCCGGCCGTGCAACTGCTTGCCAACTGCCCGGACAGCCGCACAGGTCCCTATGCGAATATGAGTTCCGGGCTCCGCTACTTTGGGTATGAGTTGAGCGTCCACAACTGCCAGCTGCATGCGGAGACACTGGGGCTCCGTCCCTTTCCCGATAGTCGCATCCCGGAGATGATGTGCTCGCATGTGGTGTGGTCCACGGCAGAGACTGTGTTCGCTCTGTATGTGTGCAGCATGTCCTCCTTCACAGCCTGTCTGGCGGAGGGGGGGGGCTTCCCTGGCCGTGTCCTTCTTTGGCTCTGTCCACGGGGCCTGTGGGTACCAGCGGTCACGTGGTGCGGCCTATCACCGCCTGTTGGAGCTGGGTCACCTTCCATGGCCACCAGCTGCCGACTATGTCTTGCCAGAGCCCACCACGGCGGAGCTGACGGCGCTGGCTGGTGTGTGCTCTCGATCCAATGGCAAAGTGGGGCTGGCAATGCCGGATCCCTTCGAGGCATACTACCTGGTCGCACACTACCTGTCTGAGCTGGGATACCCTCGGGGCATGCTGCAGTGGCCCCACTACGTGCACCTGGCGGGCCACCTGGCCCCTTCTTGGCCCCCTGCAGCTAGCTGTGCCTGTGAGGCTCCCTGTGCCTTTCGTGCCCTCGGTGTGGCTGGCCCCGCTTTGTGCTCCTGCCTCCGCCCTGTCACCGTGGGTCACTGCCCAGCCCGCCTCCTCCATGATGTCCA
>QEPC01003457.1:4631005-4694603 GCA_003113815.1 Sphenodon punctatus | reverse complement strand
GCTACAAACACACCTATTTATACTTAATGGTGAAGGCGGGACATGTCTCTCTGGGAAAGCCCTAGCTAATGAAATTGGGCATGTGGGTGTCGTCAACAGGGTCCTTGATCATGCCGCCGGGTCTCGCGATACCTTGTATTCCGGGTGGCGGAAACATGATACAATGATCAGATAACCACAAAGATTCCGCGATCGATGGAAAGGGGGAGTTGGTGCTGCTTCTTATTGGAATCCGCAAAAGTTCTGCGTCCCTTCACCAGTTCCGATGCCGCGGCACCATTAGCGGCAAGCCACAGCCACAGCCGTCAGAAAGCTGTCTCTGCTGAACCGTGCTGCGATGTCCGGAATAGGGGTTTCCGTCGGTAACAGCTGCCGTGGCGGCATGTCGCTACAGCCCTAGTAATGATGTGTCAGAATAGGGGGAGGGAGAAGTGAAATGTCCAGCTAATAGAAAATGTCCAGCCCATGGGCCATTGTTACTATTATGTTTTGTGGACACAAAAATGGAGGAGCGAAGTTGGATGAAGCTAATCTTTAGTATAGCAAAAGGACAGCTGGTCAGAACTCTCCCCATCCGGGCTTCAAACTTTGAAACCTGTTTCTTCCCTAGTTCCACGTTAGCTACTATGGCCTAGGTCACGCTGCAAGGCCCATTTTTATCACCTTAGTCCAGGGGGAAGGCCAGTGACACACTCAGGACTGAGAGGGTTGATTAATTACAGTTACATTTTAATTGTTTCTGTATATTTGAGTAGTTGATCTGAGAGAAATAATGGGTGTATGTTCAAAAATTGTTAAAGGCCTACACAGCATTTGATAGGTGCTCCATGTATAAATTAAATAAGTTAGATGTATAACTCAAACTTTTGGAAAGGGTTGTTTCGGATAAATATCACCTTTATTCTACAAGATGTTGCTACTAGGTATTATGGCCAGAGCATACGAGCTGGAAATGGTGCTTCTGTTGTGACTTATTATTTTAGGTGCTTGCCTTTAAAATGAGTGAAGAAATAAAAACGGCCCCACTCTGTTAAGAACTGTCCTAGGGCCCCAGAACTTATACCCAACTCATTGGTGAGTTTTCTCTTAAGGTTCCCTAATAGCCATTGATCTTTCCGGTACAGTTATCAGACCAAATTCCAATCTATATCTCAGGATGCCCTGAGTAAGGGAGCTACCACATGTAGAATCAGGAGGAGCAAAATCCAACTTGGAACCGTTTAAAAAACTTTGCTTATTTAAACATTCTCCTCTTTTGGTGAAGTGTGAAGTAGCAGCACCACCTGCTCTGGACAATACTGCATGGAGTTAAGAATACTAGGGACAATGCATAGATGCCCTGACGAGAGTGAAGTTCCTCACCTGGCCACTGTTTGTCTCAAAAGAATTATGCCATGTCTTTCAGGTAGTTTAAAATCCTACAAAGATGTTTTTTGCAAGGCCCACATACTAAGGTAATATATCTGCAGGAGTACAGAAGCAGCTTGCTTGATTTGCATAGCTGTTTGAAATGTTTTGGTGCACTTCCTGTTAGTTTGATACTTAAATCCTACTGGCTATTTCTTTTTTCATTTTTAGGAATTGCTTTCACTAGCGTAAGAAGGGTGTGCCCAAACAAGCACCCACCTTATCAGAAGCAGTAACTATACGTACTTAACTGTCATTGTTTATTACTGTTTTGGCTACATTCTCTACATTTTCAGCAGCATCTTAAAGAGACAGTTAATGTATCTTTATATACAATGAAAACAAAATGGCTTGCAACATCAGAAACAAGAGCCACAGTTTAACTTTACACTATTAAATGAAAAATCTGTGGTAATACAGCCTCCTTTTTCTGCAACATGGACAAAATTACACATAGGTATTCAGCATCATGAATGTGACAGTAAAGGAATCATGTACGGGAGAGAGATACAGCATTCTGAAAAATAAGTTTCTACCAAACAAGGCAGTTAGAAAATGTTTCACATTTTAAAATATTTGTACAAGCCACAAGAAACATTTCTTTAAAGGAATATCTTCCCACCTTGTTGAGAGGAACTTCCAGAAATAGAGAATAGCCATAAACAACTTCTACATCTAGTATCAATGTGCTCCACAAGTTGAGAGCACAAGAAACTGACTTGAACTGCACTGTATAAGTCCAACACAGACCTGTTTTACATGCCTTGATTGTTAATGAATTATCTACTTTTAATCTCTCTATGACGTACAGTTGACTTGCACCTTAAGGAGGTCATCTGATTCTTTTGCAAAAGTAAAAGCAACATCATTTAGCAGCAATTAAAAGCGCCTTCAAGGAGACTTAAAAAAAATACAATATCCAATTAGAAAAAGCCATACTTTAAACATTTGTACAGGAATAAGTTGCTGAAATTTTTAAACTGAAAATGACATCTGTACAACAATTTACAACAGAGCTAGAAGGGAATTTATCATTATCCTGCATAGAACATTGTACATGACCTGTTTGCATTTGGTTACTTACTGCCATTGCTATCACGAGGCCTGGGAAGTTGTTGCCTGTTTTGACAACTCTGCAAGTATTACTGGTTAGGGAATTGAGCTGGTGTTCAAGTTAAAAATGTACTGAAGATATAACGTACCAGGAACCATTTCCCATCTCCTTCGTATCTGTAACCAGTGAAACAACAATGTTGCTTTTGAGGTGCCACCTTGAAGACGTTTGAATGGCCAAACAAAAGGCTATCATTTTTATTCAAAGAGCCAAACAAGCTGGGTCTCTCTCCCCATTACTTTGGTTTCTAAATAGTGATCACCTGGGAAGTAGGTTTGTTTTGCTTTTTCTATCCAGGCACTGACTTCTTGTGTGCTCAAATCTGTCCATTACTTTTATTCTTTATTTAAATAATGAAAAACTACCCTTCATGTTAGAACTCTCCAGTATCAACCAAATGTGTTTTTTTAAGTATTAAAAAGATTATTTACAGTGTTCCCTCCCAACCCTCCCTGTCTTTTCTTCAGGCTTGCACACAGTATGCCTGTTTGTGGGCAACAGGCAGTGTCATCCTTCAAAGCTTCAAGGTTACTGTTAGAAGGGTTCATTTAGTCACAGTCCATGACTCATTCCCATCACACAAATGACTGTAGAAGGACCTCAGTATGAAAACAATCAAACTTGTTCTTTGTTAAAACATTCAAATGCTCTCAAGTTAAAGTCTGCATCTGAAAACTACACAATAGATATCAAGCCCGTCTTCACTTGGAGAAATATCAGTAAGAAATAATGTTTGAAGTAGGTGGTGTAGGGGATGCTGCCAGCCCAGCCATATGCAGGTTTCCTGACGAGTTTGATCTTCTCATGTGTGGGAGAAGATAAGGATCATTAGCCAGCTGGTGGACATCAAATCGATCCTCCTTGCGGTATGCTAAACAGCGTCTGATAAAGGCCTAGGAAAAGCAGAAATAAAAAGTCATGAAAATCTTGCTAATAATGAATTAATCCTGCTTAGGAGCTAATTCCTCCTCTGCATGATTTAAGAAGCTCTACAGTATTTTAGGGCTGCATTCTCACCTGCGGCGGCAGGGGTGAGGGAAGACATGGCAGCCCGGAGGAGTCGGCCGACGGGAGAAGAGCTGGTGCGAACAGAGATCTGCTGCGGCTTCTTGCGTGCATGTCAGGGCAGGATTTTGCGTCCTGACATGCACAAGAAAAGCCACGGCAGATCCCCACTCGCACCGGCTCTTTTCCCATCGGCCGGCTCTTCCAGGCTGCTACGTCTTCCATTGCCCCTCCTGCTGCCGCCGTCACCGCCGGTTAAAATACAGCCTAAGTCTCATAAAATACTTGGGGTTTTTTCTCAAGTAGTTCACTGTGCTCTTTATTGTTCACATAAAGATACCTAACTTTACACATCATGAGCCAATGCGACTGCTCACAAATACATAGTATTAAACACCCACATAAAAGTGTGTGCATGACCAGAACCTATAGCTGCAAGATCTAAAGATTTTTCCTTTTCTGTTTACTAGTTATGTCCATTTGAATGAATAGAAAACTCAAAAATAGGTTCATCACTTTCTTTGCTACTTATTTTGATTTATAATTCCACTGTTCTTTGCTCTCTCTGACATGTTAGAAAACTGTCACTTTTAAATACTCCATTTTAATAGAACCTGCAAAAGCCGAAACCAAAACAAGCATAATTCATATTTTACACAAAAAATAAATCCTTCTTTAAAAGTTGACAACACTGCAAATGTTATTTCAAAACAGGAGTATAAGTGCAAGAAAGTACAGAAAAGAACTTGAATGGTGGGAAGAAAACATACGTAAGACCTGTTTCTATGTGCTTATTTTTCCATTCAGCGATGCTAGAAGAGAAGCTACGTTCCAGTTTTATCTTTCTCCAAGAGACAGACAGACCTTGGGAAGGCTTTTGTGATGATCAAAGCAAGTGGGCTTCATAGGCCATGCTACGATTATGAAGTCCAGAAGAAAATACACTTTCACGGGACTTTATGATATTTAAGGAATTAGCAGAAGGTACTATGTCCCCATAATATAGCAGTGTATTGTAACTGTGCTTTGGAGAGCCTCTCAAATTCTGCTGTCAGTCAAAAGGATGATAGAAAAGGTGATTACTCCACTCCAGTTTATGGAATTATGAAACTGAAATTAGGAAGGTTTTACCAAACCATTTTTGCCTAGAGAATTAATGTAAATAATTACTCTTGATGGTGTTGGATGCTAGGTTTAATAGACACTACATGTTTAGTGTTCTGTATTCATACAGCGGACTCCTTTTTTGGAAAAACACAGCCAGTTTACAAGGCTATAAATCAATTCAGAATCAGTCTTTGTAGTAACAGAATTGTTGAGCTGTCCAGTCTTAAATCTGGGCCACTAGATTTTTTTTTAATCAACCCATTTATATTTTCGCTCCAAAGTTCCTGCTGCCAGTTTTCTAGTCTAAACCTCAGCATCAGGTTAGCTGCAGAGTTTGCAACGCATTTACCTCAGCCTCACGGGGGCCAGGGCTTCAGCATTTAGTGAGAAGAAATTGCCATTACCAGTACTAAAGAATTAATTATCACACTATGAGCTCTAATAAGCAGTATTTAATTAAGTAATAAGGCACATTTTGGTAGCTCAGAAAAATCTTCCTTTTCCTGGCCAAACGAGGAGATTTTTGGACTTTTTATATGCAATAAAAGTAAAAACTGGAGACTGAAGAGAAATAAACATTTAACTGTTTGCTATTCATATAAATTTAATAGAAACCGGCTAACCAGTTATATGCAGCTAACCATCATGACTTACTCGAGCTACTGAACAACCAGTAAATGCATGTCTTGAAAAACAAAACACCTTGAAATGTGTGCTACTTTCTATTGGAAAGTTAAAAATATATTTTTATAACTAGGTAAACATGATTTACAATGCATATGGGTATAGATGTGCTGTGTAATAAACTATCAATTATACACAGCCACTTCTGATTGTAGCCACCTCTAACTGTTGCACAACGATTTCCATTTACTAATTCAATAGTGTAAAACATTCATTGTGAAATTAAAGGACAGGGGCAAACTATAAATGTGACTGCTTCCATTACGTGTTCTCAGAATAAGATGTGTATGTATCAATTCATTTAATGCAAGAGACCCTAGTTTTTCCAATCAACAGGGGGAAATTACAGAATCAATATTTTTCAAAATCTCTTGCTTTATATAACTTTTAATTAAAATTGGTTTAGTATGAAGTTCCTTTTAAGAAAAGAATAAAGCTACTAGAAATGTATTCAGACAAAAGGGTTGTATCCTAAAAAAAAATAAATTCACGTTCTCCTAAGAAGTTGCAGTCTCTTCATTCGAGATTAAAGTGAGGGCTTCTTTGCCCTCTAATTTTCAGAGGAAGACTATGGGTATTTTCAGATGTTAGAAGATCACGCTCAACGACAGTGAAACCACGGTCAATCCCGCGGCGGGGCCAAAGCGCCCTGAACGTCTGTTTCGCGGGCGCCAGATGTTCACCACGGTCAATACCCACCATGGGGTCAAAATCAACCACGCTTCCGGAGCTCCCCCCCGGATCATCTTCGAAAGCGTGATCAATGAAATTCCCAACGGGAACCAACAAAAAGTAACATCTGGCCAGCAACCACCGGCCGGAATCAAAGGAAATGATTCCCAGCCGGGGAAAAAGCACACAGCGTCCCTGCCAGGCAACCAGCAACAACACAGGCTGGGGAGGGAGATTTAAAGGGCACACAGCAGCAGCCGGGACGAGCCACCCCGGCACCTTCTGGGTGCTTTGACCACAGCCCGGCCTGGGATTGGTGTAACATCTGTTGCGCTGCCCTGGGCTGTGATCTGGCAGCTCGATTCCCTGCCGTGGTTCTGGTCCTGTCACGTCTGTTTGGGGCTTTTTTTTTGACCACGGGGAGTGGTTGTTCGGTTCATCACCGCCGGGAATCCACTGTGGTGAATCGGGACCACGTAACGTCTGAAATCACCCTATACTTATCCAGAATCCACTTGCTACACAGGACCCAAAATTTGTGTATTCCTTTATTTGTTCTACTAATTTTTATTAGACAAAAATGCCCAGTCTTTTCTGTCGAGCATTATTTTCAACAAGCTTCAGATTATTTGATTGATCAAGTTGATAGCATCCGCAATGAGAATATTTTATGACATCAGGTCTAATTTCCCCCCAACATTTTCTAGACAACAATCATAATAATTTCATTCAGTAAAATCTGCTTTTCCTCAGCTACCGTACTTCTTTGTGGGCTCCTGAACCACTTTCCCATGCAGATAGGTTTAGCTCTTCCATTCCAAAAACAGCAGTCCTTTAAGCACAGGGAGCTTTGTGCCCTTCCATATGTCCTACAGCAGCTCAAATATTTTAATGTTTTTGCTGCTTAAATCATGAAGCTGCTCTAACCTTCAATTTACAAATTTTTTTATTTAAAAAAAAATCTGTGTAGAATTAACATGCCTGGTATACAATGAATTTTAAAAGCATCAGTGGTAGCAGGCACATCTCCCAAGGTGCATTTCTACAGTCAAGCTGGTTTTCCAAATTGATAAGACTAGACAGTTTCCACACTGGCTATTTTGAGAAGCAGCCTGCTACAAGCAAACATTTTATGAAAAGACTTAACTAGAACTTGCAATAAGGCAGCCAGGGTCTTCTGGGAAATACACACCAAAAACAGACAAGCAACAATTAAAATGAGTTTCTCAAAAACTGTTGCCAACACTTTGGTATCCTTTTGGAGGAAAACCATGATAAAAAAAATTAAACTAATAATATAAGCATCTTGCCCCTCTGCTTTAGACTTACTTTTTGGCATCTTAATTGGATTAAGCCCCAAATCAATTGAATGTACCAATAAAAACTGAAATAATTTAAGTTTACAAACCCATTAATGGAGAGGCTGTAATCTGGAATAATTGTCCAATGTGTCTCTATCACACACAGTAAGCCATAAAATAATAATTTCAAAGCCTACTTCCAAGGTATAAACACTTTAATCAATGTATTTACTTCAGTTGTACTTTAACTAAAGAAGAGTCTAAAAAACATTACCTTAGCTTCATTGCTTACAACAGGTTTAACTGGGAACTGGACTTCTGTGGCTTTTAATATTGTATTTTCTTGTAGAATATCTTGCTGTGACTGATTATGACCAAATGGCTGAAAAAATTGAATTAAATTTTATTCAGGTAAGTACAAAATGCCCTCTCAATTTTGCCGACAACACATCTAACGTTTGCCTTCATTTGTTCCCCCCAAACATTGTACAAACTGTCACAAATTAAACCAGCAGTCAACTAGTACAAGACATTATCTAAGGGGGGAAAAAATGATAAAGCCCAATCCACCCACAAAAACTAATTTAAGATCCTTATGGCTAACATTTGGAGAAACAAGTAGACACGCTCACACTAATGTAAGATCTACATGTTTCTAAAGTTTTAAAAAGATTATTTCTCTTACCTTTCGGCCATAAAGACATTGGAAAAAGATGACTCCAACTGACCATACATCAACCTTGTTTGAAATTTTTGGTGGCTCTTTGCCAACTACAAAACACTCTGGAGGCAAGTACCTATATAAAAAAAACAACCGTCTGTCATTGCAAACAGGATACTTTCTATGCAAAACTCAAGCACAAAGGCTTCTGACTTTTGACTGCAATACTTCTGTAGTGTCAGACATAGGTTAACCAGGTATAATGTGTTTTTAATTTTCAGCAAGTAATGCTAATTGTTTTGATTTTCTCTCACATTGACATTTCAGGGAGTGGTCCAAAATCATGGATGCATGGGTTACTAAATGCTACAGACTTTGCTGCCCCATGCCCTAGGTTACTCTACATACACAGAGAGCTACGGGAAATGTCATGTCACTGCTGCAGCAGCTGTGGAAGAAACTGGTGCCATCATTAGCACCTCCTAGCCACAAATGGGCAGCCTCCAGGCTGAACAAAAGTCAGTGAAGAGCAACGCTGACAGCAGCAAGTAGGGAGAGAGATAGCTGCTGCTATAATTCTGGGTCTGGAGGAGGAGGCTAGAAGGCCAAGTCAGAGCTAGGGAGTGTGCATGGCAGGACATCTGATATAATGCAAGCATGGGAAAATATGTGAGGGATTTAGCTTGGACAAGTGTGGATGCTTGATGGCATATGATTTTACTTGTCTAAATTTCAAATCAGCTCAATCAAATGTGGGTTGGAAATGAGGACTTCAGGGTCAGAGGACAGCTTAGATACACAGTCTGGCTTTGTGGGGTAGTGAGAACATTTAAGCCTTGAAACAGAGTCACACAGGTAAAATGTTTGTGAATCAATGTCCTGGTAAGGGCATCCCTGTGTCCAGTAAAATCAGTGGAGAAGGGGGAGCTAGCACTAAGCACTTGCCCTCCTACCACCTACTGGAGAGGCTGCCAACCACGGGGAAGCCAGCACTGCACACAGGCAACTCATGGTCAGCCTGGCACATACTGGTTTAATACCATTAAAACATGAGTATATAGATTATGTGATAAAGCTTGAAATATACATTGTTCCCTACACGTTAATGCTAGTTTTCTAGCTTACTAAACCTCTAATATTAAACAAGTTATTTTACTGTGTATAAATATCCTCTAACTGAAAAGAATGATCCAAGGATTTGAAGTTCTTGGACTGTTTAAACATTTCTCCCTGTGGATGTCTTGACAGTATGGATCTATTCGAATCCATCATAGCTGGGAAGTTGTAATGAACCACCAAGAGCCAAAAGGCTTAACTTATTTCTTCTTGAATATATGCTTGCTAGAGTCTGTAATAAAAGGTAATAAATAATATGTGGCGATTTCACAATATTTTAAATACATATGTTCGCTGGATGCCTTTAAGATTATCAGTGAAGTATAAAATAGCTACCACAGAAGAATAAAAAGAGAAACATAGGAACTGTCATACTGGAAAGGATTAAATGTCTGCCTAGCCCAATATTCCTGTCACTAATACATGAGGTGTCAGGGGGGAAAAAAGGGACACTATAGAACTCCTGCATCTAGCTATTCAATATATATTGAAGCAATCAGTGATACCTCTTCAATTCAACTTATTCCAAGCCTTGGGAATGGATAGGCAAGGTGTAATTACAAGTTATAATATAAAACGTACAGATGCCAAAGATGCCCTAAGCACTGAATTCTCCCATGGATTTTGCTAACTTAAATGATACAATCATGTAACAATCTGAGACACTGAAATCCATAGAATAAATGTTGCATAAAAATCCTTTTCCTTTCATCCATTAGAAATGTGTTGTCCTTAATGCTAGTAATGGTTGTAAAGTTATTTTTACAGGAATATAATCTGCATTTGCAAAATGGCAACAACTGAAATACTAGAATTACCAGTAAGTCCCTGCTCCTTGTGAAGTCAGGTCCATTCCATCCACACCATAGCTATCATCATCCATTATCTTGGACAGACCAAAATCAGTGATTTTTATTTCTCCACAGGCTGTTCCATCTACTAAAAGGATGTTACCTATCAAGATAAAAAATAAACTTTCATTCCTCTCCCATGGTCATCGGGCCATTTCAATCCCTGGTGCAGTTTAGAAAGCTTCATTACTGCTCCAAGACATGACAAGTTACATTGGCCACCAAACAGCGGATATTGTAGCCAGAAGAGGGTGACTCTGGTCATACTGTCCTTTCCCATCCACACCCCTGAAACATGTCCTGGGCCAACCCTTCACTCAGCTATGCCAGGGAATCTCAGAAACTTGGAGAAGTGCTGTAGGAAAGAGCTAAGGATTCAATTCCAATGTTTAAGGAACTGCACAGTGAACTTTACACGACTGAGGTTTTTTAAAAATATTACTTTTTCTTCATGGTCATTGAAATAAACTACTCCTCTTTGAAAGAGAACTTTAGAAGCCTCAGAGTTTGCTTAAGAAAAACACATAAAGAGCTATGGAATTGTGCAAAAGTGTATGCCTGCAGCACAATCCTCCCATATTTAAGTCAGACAAAAATGAAGAGTTTATTTTGTGCTAAGTGCTGGCCCTGGTTAATGTTGTGAAGTACATTAAAAGAGAGTGAGTCCCTGCCTTATGAGGCCATTAACTTCAGGGACAGAGATAGCCAATGAGGTTCAGGATAGGATTTGGTGAAGACCCTTTAGTTTGTGTCTTTAACGTGAGCACTCGTTTTATTCTCTTTAAAAGTTATTGGAAGATTTCATGACTACAACAAGAGGGTTTGTAATGATACAGAATGAAATTGAGAATATTCCATAGAAAAAGACAAGAAGATGAAAATGTGGGTTTGAGCAAGAGCATAGCTTAAAGGGAGAGATGATTAGAAGAAAGAGGGAGCATGGGAAAATCTTGAATTTGAGGAGCAGGAGCTTGACTGAATGTAGAAGGCAAAGGGCAGGCAGTGAAAGGACTTGCATTCTGGGTTTACACCATAAATTAAAACCACAAAATATCGAATGCTTCATGAGCTAAAAAGGAAAACATAACACAGGCAAAGGTTTTAACGCAAGGTTGAAGTGAAAACCAGGGATTTTACAGATGGTGGACAAGAACAGTTATTACAAACAAAATACGAGAAATCAAATTATTACATTTCCAGCTGTAGCATTTTCTAATTTACCTGGCTTAAGATCATAATGTATAATAGGGGGCTTGATCTCATTGAGATATCGTAGCGCATTTACTATTTGCATTACAATGGACCGAGCTTCCTTCTCTGTCATTAATTTATGTTGCTTGAGATAGAAGTCCAAGTCATTGCCTTCACAGTATTCTAACACCGTACAAAACCTAGTGAAAAAATCCAGAGATACAGTATTAGACAAGATGAAATACAAGCCACCATCTGGCTGATCATACAAGGAAAAATATGAAAGTGGATTGCAATACTGAGACGTTTAACCATATTTCACTTATATCATCAGTAAAATTAACTTAAAAGAAATCTGTCATAACAATTAGTCTTTAAAAGCTCAACAAAAGATGACCCTGGAGGTCCCTTCTAGCCTTGTGACTCTATGATTAAAGTTATTGTATTCAACACAACCCCCCCTAAAATACTAGTGAAGCAAAGTGAAATCTTTCCTGGCTACATACATTACACAAGTTTCCAGATTTAAAACCTACTTAGCATTTGGTGTAAAAATAGAGTTTTCACTCAGTAAGTCAGACATTAACAATACTTGGATAGCTGTAAAACAAAAGGTTCCCTTTTATACACTTACGTATCTGTGTCAAGGGAGAAGTAGTCATAGAGTTTAACTATCCTGGGATGATCCAGTTCTTTGTGTATTCTATACTCTCGGCAGGCATGTCTAAAAGAAGATGATATGTAAAGTTTCCATGATCTACAAAATACTGTTCAATTTACCACAAGAACCATAAAGAATTAATATTTACTTGTGATAGTTTTCTTTTTTCTCATCTCTCCAGCTTTTGTTAAGCTGGTGGATCTTCACAGCAGCATATCTTTGTTCATATAGATCAAAAGCCTAAAAAAAAGAAAAGAAATTGGGGCCAGTTAGAATTAAAAGGTGATGAAAAATAATGTTCACTTAAACACACAAATTCAGCCTGGAGAAAAAATAGTTCAAAGGATCTCTTTTACTGGACTGAATTCTGTTGGTGAGAGTATGCAAGTTTCGGGGCCACACAGGGCACTTCCCTCAAGCATGTAAAATCACAGAACTATAAACTGAGTAAAATACATCATCAAACAACTACAACTCATCCCCAAAAGAGGCCAGACCACAAGAGAAACGTTTCATGAACCCCTTCTTCTGGCCTTCAAACAAACTCTCAAAACTGATTAAGAGGAGCAAACTCCCTGCTATTCAGAATACCTCTACCAAAACAAAAACAAGACCCTGCCAAAGCAACACGTGTAAAATGTGCCAATGGGCTTCATAAGCCACTACAGAAATGCGTAACAGAGAGCCTGTGTTTTTCACCTACTGTGTTCACTGCATTGTATTTAAGTGTTTTGATATGCTAACTACTTTCTTCCACTCTTCTGCCTGATCTTCTCCTTTTATGCACACATCCGAGCCTGCATGTATTCTGTTTATCATTTGACTGACTTCCCTACCTTATATTTAAAATCTCAGAAATGTGAATATCTGTCTCTCTCCTCTGCATTTTATTCAGTTTATAATGCATACTTCTTATATAAACAAGGAAGGCCCCTGAGTGGCTTGAAAGCTTGCATGCTCTCACCAGCAGAAGTTGGTCCAATAAAAGAGATCATCTAAACTTCTTTGTCTCCATCTCTTACATTTTAGACTAACATGGCAACCACACACTCTGGACAAATACAGCATGCGATCCATAGACATATACGCTAATTAAGCCTAGGAAACATTTTTCAATTTGGTACTGCAAGTTACTGATTTTCCAAATTATTTTCCATGCTTTTTGGTAGTTCATCAGCCATACACAAGGTTGGGTATAATTTAGGGCTGAAACGCAGTACTTGAGATTACTTGGTTTTCACTGAATATTCAGACACTCGATTTGTTTTGCTGAGTTCTGAATGGACTGCGGAATTGGTTCTGGCACTTAGCAAATCCTCAATCAAGGAATACCGTGGGAAGCAGGGGGCTGGGCAACAAACTCACCTGGAAAGCAGAGGGAGCCAGCATACAGCTGTGCAATGGATCTGCTGTTTTGCTTTTTGGGAGCATGCTCTCTATAAGCACACTGGGGAACATAGTCCAGCATGCTCCCTGAGAGCCAGCTACAGCCACTGTTCTAATGCTCTCTGGGAGCATGCTGGACTACATTTCCCAGCAACCATTAGAGCGCATGCTCAGAGACAGCAAAACAGCAGACCCATTGCACCGGTCTCCCTTAGCTTTCTGGTTAAGTTTGCTGCCCCCCCCTTCCCTGCCACCTGCCCCCCAGGTTGTGAGCATTCACTGTGTCCCCAAGGTGTGGCTGAATACTCGGGCCCGATCCTCAGGAACTTGGAAATACTCATTGGGTTTTTTTGGCCCCTCGGTGCAGTCCTAGTATAATTGCAATTCTGCTTTTTATTTCTTCTATTCACCCAAAGCCAAGTGATACTGTTTTCTTGCACTTGAAAGAACAGCTTCATCTATTGTTGAGAATACTAAAGGGAAAATAGCAAGAACAAACAAGAGTGTGTGTATTAAATATTACAACAGCAGATTCACATTACCTTATATACTTCGCTAAAACCACCTCGGCCAAGTAAATGAAGTAACAAATACCGTTCATTTAACGTGGGATGATCTTTGAACCTTAAGGAGGAAGTGAAAAAATTCAGATACATTCTGTTCGGAGGGGGGTGGGTGAGAGAGCGACACTAGAAGTGGGGGTGGAGGGTGGGAGGAGACACACACACACACACTAGAATCTGGAATTGCTTTCCTCAAAATCTTATTTGGATTTTTTTATTTTTTTTAAATGTTGATAATTGTGTTGAGAAAAATACTGGTCGTTAACAGCTGTATTGAGCAACATATTTTCCTATACAGTGTTCAAGGTAACTGTGGTTTTGGTTCTTCTGATATATCAAATTGCCACTAGAAACTGCCAGAGTCTTGCTTTTCCTCCACAACCAGTAAGTGGATCCTGGGACTTACATCTACTGCAGATATTATTATTTCAGTATATAGCTTCAACTATTAATTATTGCAATTAATATTGCTTAAATGTCATCTCTTCATGTTGTCTCCCCTGCCAGCTATCGTCCTGTCTCTAATCTCACCTTTTAAGGGAAAGTTATTGAACAGGTGGTTGTCTTGCAGCTCCAGGCGCATGCTATCCATTTCCTGGACCCATGTCAGTCAGGTTTTCATCCTGGGTAGGCAGTGAGATTGTGTTTCTGGCCTTGGTTGACAATCTCTGCTTCGAAATCAACAGGGAATAATTGTACCCTGCTGATTTTGCTAGAGCTTTTGGCAGTCTTTTATATCGTTGACCATGGGGTGTTGTTGACATGGCTGCAGTACCTGGCTGAGGTGCGCTGGACTGCTTCAGTGGTTCTGCTCATTCCTGGCTAGGAGAACCCAGAGGGTAGTGATGAGACAGTGGCTTGTTGTCCCCTTGGAAACTCTCTTGTGGGGTCCCAGAAGGTTCCATCTTGTCTCCACTTCTGTTCAATGTGTATCTGAGGCCCCTGGGTGAGATCATTTGGCGTGACGTGCCATCAATATGCGGATGACACCCAGTTCTCTCTTTTTTCATCTGACCCGGGTTTTGCAGTCTCAGTGCTTACCCAGTGCCTGGCTGCCATTGGGGACTGGATGTGGGTGAGTTGGTACAAGCTGAATCCAGACAAGACTGAGGTGGCGATGGCTGGCCAATCTTGTGACCTGGGAACCTATTATTGACAGGGTCTGGCCTCCCTTGGTCACACAGTTTTGCAGCCTTGGGGTGCTCTTGAATCCACTGCTGCGCCTGGATTGTCAGAGGTTGCGGTGGTGGCCAGGAGCATTTTTTACCAACTTCATTAGGTGAGAAGGCTGCCAGGTTTTCTGTCGGATTCGGATCTGACCACTGTCATCCATGCCTTTGTAACCTCGAGGCTAGACTACTGCAATGCGCTCTACATGGGGCTGCCCAGGAAGACTGTTTGGAAGCTGCAGTTGGTGCAGAATGTGGCGGTCTGCCTTCTGTCATGAACAGGTCGCCAGGAGCACATTACACTGGTGCTCCAGAGTCTGCACTGGCTGCCAATAGCTTTCCGGGCAGAATTCAAAGTGCTGGTTTTACCCTATAAAGCCTTAAACAGCTTGGGATCTGGAAGAGCACCTATTCCCCCATGCCCTGTCATGGCCTCTGAGGTTGACTGGGGGCACCCTCTTGCAAGTGTCAATTACCCATAAAGTAGCTACAAGGAGGGTGCACGCCAGGGGGGGAAGGGGGGCATTCTTGGTTACTGCCCTACAATAATGGAACTCCCTCTCCCTTGGAGGTCTGCCTAAGCCAGAGCCTGTTTGTCTTCTGGAGGAGATTCAAGATCTTTTCATTTGGCCAGGCATTTGGCAGGCAGGAATAGGGTTTGATGGGATTGGGTAAAGGGGTTTGTGGAGGAGAATTAGTGGGTGTTAGGTGGGGATAAAGGATGGGGGTGGGTGGGGTTTTTAAAGGAATTTTAATGAATTTTATATTTTTGATGTTGTAAGCTGCCCCAAGTCTCCAGAGAAGGGCAGGGCAAAAATGCTAATAAACAAAAATAAATAAATAATGGTTGGAAGAAACCCTAAGAGTTAAACTATTCTAGTCTCCTGCCATTTAAGTAGGATTCACTGTACCTACTCAGTTCTTAAGAGATGTCCAAAGACCTCCAGCAATGGGGCCTTTATTCCACTACCTAATGGTCTTGTTAGTTAGAAAATTGTTAATGTTTAGTCTAAACCCTTTCTCCTTTAGTTTAAGCCCATTCCCACCAATCATGCCCTCAGTGACTAGAAATAACTGGCCACCATTTTGCTTTCAGCATTCTTTTACATATTTGAAAACTGTAATTAATTATGTTTCTCCATGACCCAATCTTTTTTTCTAGGCTGAACGTTCCCAGTTCCTTCAACCTTTCCTCATAGATCTTTCCCTTCATCCCCATTATCATCTTTATTGCTCTCCTCTGAACACTGTCTAACTTAGCAGTATCCTCTTCTTAAAGTGAGGTGCCCCAAAGTGGATGCAAATAATCTAGATGAGACCTGACAAAGGCCAAGTAGAAAGGAACAATTACGTCTCTTGTTTTAGAGACAACACTTAAGGTAACTCAAAATAGCATTCACCATTTTAGCTGCTTAAAATCTCATTTACTATCACCCCCAAACCCCTTTTCAGAAGTGTTGCTTCCCATTCACTCATCTCCCCTTTTAGATTTTATTTTTCTCTCCTATTTGTAATACTTTGCATTTGTCTTTATTGAATTTCATCTTATTTTTTCAGCCCTATTTTCCAATTTAACAAGATCATTTTGGATTTTGAACCCATCCCTTAGTGTGTTTGCAATCCCTTCCAGCTTTGTACCATCAGCAAGTTTGGTAAGAACACACTATCCACTCCTTCAGCCAAACCACCGATAAAAATGCTTAAGAGCACTGGACCCATATCAGACCTATGGAAGACCCCACTTGTTACCTGTTTCTTATCTGATAATGAACCTCTGGCCCTTTTCAAATGGGTTATGGTGGGTGGGGGGATGGGCGTGCACCCATGGGAATGGGAACACACTCACCTCCATGCACGGAGCAACCGGCATTGGAACCCGTTGCTCCATGCGTGGATGATGGGTGGAGATGGCTGGAGCGGGAGTGTGCGCGCCTCTACCCAACGTGGGCGCCATTCCTATGAGCGCCCACCTATCCCCCCAGCACCTGCTGTGGCGTTCGCACAGGAGCTCCCCCCCCCCCACTGCACACATGTGGGGGTGGGGGGGGCAGACCCATTGATTCCTACTCTCTTGATACTCTTCAGCCAGTTGTGAACCCGCCTAATACTAGTACCATCAAGACATATTTCCCTGAAGCGTTCTTCTCATTATAATCTGTACACATAGCAATGGACTTTGTAAAGCTACCAATTTCACCATGATTACTTTGTGGTAAACTTCAAAAAGTTTGATAAATTCATGAAGTGGATCATGTGCATTTCTTTTTCGTATATATAGTGCAGTCACATTCTGCTCTAGGAGCGAAATTCTGGCTCACCTAAAATCAATAGCAAAACTTTTTATGGCTGCAATAAAGGCAATATCATGGTACCAATATTTATGAAAATCAGAAATGAATTTACTTAAATGCCAATGGCAGACTATGGCCGTAATACATTTCCTCTATTGTCCATAGTATACTCACTTTTAAAAACATTATTATTCCTTAAACGTTAATTGAATTGCTAGTGACTAACTTTGGAGGAAATGATGAAATTGTATGGCCCTTTTCACACAGATACCCCCTAACACTGATAAAATGGGTGGTACATTTTATTATACATGTTGCAGGGCTGCAGGTGTGCTCCATGGGTACAACATGTATAATAAAATGTAACACCCATTTTATCAGTGTTTAGAGTGTCTGTGTGAAAAGGGCCTATGTATGGTTTTCTTATATCTGGAAAAAAACACATTTTTTTACTTTATAGGGATTTTTTTTATTACTGCCTACAAACCAATCTTTCTGAATTAGTTACATTTAGATGCAATAATAAATCCTGATATATTACCATATAATGCCAAATGTTGCAACAGCTATCTGTAGCCTACACAGATAATTTAATATATAGTTGCCTATTAAGTGTATTGCTAATTACATGAACTGTATTGCAACAGGTTGGATGACAGTTGCATCATCATAAATTTGTTTCCATGGCATCAAAATTCCTCCATATTATTTTCAGGTATGTGGATTCCATTACATTCCTTTCTAGTTGTTCTTTGAACTTTAATTGTGGTCTAGCAAACTATAGCTGTTCTGCATTACTAGCTCTATTAACCCAATTCCTCATATAGTCTATATAATGTCTAGTAAATTTATTATATTACAGCCATTATTTATAGTTAATCAGTCAACTTAAATTAGGTACACTCAAACAACAAGAGAACAGAAGAAAAAGTTACAAGATGTTCTGTTCTCTTTGTGTTGCATACATTTTGAAGCTGTACTAAGGGCTGAAAGAACACACGTGCAAAATTAAGATCTAACAGCTTACTGTGAATTATCTTCATTGTTTATTCTTTTCAGCTCTCGTATGTGAAGATTTCTAACTCTTTCCAAACGTTCAAGTTCTGCTTGTATTTCAGCTTCTTCCTGCAAATGAAAAGAATGAACTATAAAAGCTCAATTTACTCTCTGTTTGAAAAGGATATTTTTACCCATACATCAGTACTGGTCATGATGGAAGAACATTACATTACAAAACCCTGCTGAACTAAAAGACAGAAATGCTTTTCTCTTAATGCCGGAAAATTTCAGAGAGATATAAATTCAGAGACATAAGCCTATTTCAAGGAACCTTTCTCTCCACGAAACCTATAAGTAATAGGATGTTCACAGTTTTTTTCTGCGCTGTAGAGATGCTATTCAAGTTGACAGGCAGCTGGTTTTATACCTAAGCTGGGGGAGAGATTATCTGGGAAGTGGTCTGAAATTGAGGTGCATTGTAAAAAAGCTGAGATATGTGCAGTTTTAGATTTTGTACAAATCTCAGTTGTGAAAGATTTAATGATTATTCACAATAACCTGAATTTAATTAATTGATGTAAAATACTAATAAAAATATTTTTCTAGACATTGAAAGATCTTCACATATGTTATCCGATCACAAATGAAGAAGGTATCATTGCCAAAGACTGCCAAAGGGCACAATCCAGCTCCCACTGAAATCAATGGATAAAGCCACATTGACTTCAATGGGAGCTGGATTGTGCCCTAGATCTACATATTTGCCTATTACAAACATACTTTCAATAGTTACTGTTGTATTTTTAATATCACACATTTAATGATGCTTTCTCTGCAAAAACTAAATTACAACTCAAGTTTTATTTATGGTGCAATCATCCTGCAGTTTTGCTTCTACCCCAAGACTTTTTGTCATCAGGAGTCCAATTCACTTTGGAAGGACTTGAGTTGTGCTAAGGCTAGCAGTAAACCTAAGCACCTTTACAATTATGCTGCCCACAAGTGCCTCCTTATACTTAAAAAGTATGTTCACCAACAAATTCAGAACCTCACTTCTATATAGGTATTATTGTATCACTATCATCCTTATGCTTCTGCGAAGATCATGAAAAGGAATATAGCCATTAACCATTTTCCTTTTGGCATTAAAATCTGACAGTACTTACAGACTTCTCAGATAAGGTTTAAGTAACTCTGAAAAAAGGCAAAAAAAACCCCACCCTTGTTTTTTTGTAAGCAGAACAAGCCATGTAGTCATGCTTTTAGGTGATGGTTCTGTAAATCGCATTCTTATTATACCCTTCACTTCATCTCTTACACATGAACTGTAACAGAATTTTGCATAACATAACTTTATACATACTAGGTTGTTTAAATTACCATAGTAAGAGAGTCATGGAACTGAAGAATTTCTGATGAGCAATATTTCTAAAATACAGGTCCCCAGTAGAGAAAAAAAAGATATCTTAACTCATGTTTAAACAGCAAATAGCAACAAAACCTGTACATCAAGAATGTCAGGCACTGTTATTTGTTTCAAAATACAGATGAAAGCAACTGGCCTGCAACTTAACTTTTTCTTTGCAAAGGGTTTTTTGTTGTTGTGAAAACTTAATTAAAACTATCTGAAATGCTATCTGCTTTGTACTTTTTCGTGTCATGCAATTTTAGTGTTGAAGAAACAATGGGTTTCAATAACCTGACAAAATACAGACTAAAGCAACAACTATGAACAGAATACAGAATGTCAAGAGAGAGAGTTGGACCTGTCTCAGATGGAATGTCCCACTAAGAGAACAGAAGAACTTCCTTTGAAATTACAAACTTTTAATAGGAAACACTCCATGGAGTAGTACTATATAACATTATGTAACATTAAATGAGTAACTACACCTTTTGTAACTAAGCCGAGCACGGGCACCTGAGACCTCATGAATTCATGTATGTATCCTTGTCTCTTCCTCTGTTTCTCCCCACCCTTTGTCTCCCCCCGCCCCTTGTCTCTCTCAGATTGTAAACCTGCTGGGGGGCAGGGACCATGTTCCTTTCTTACAACTGTCAAGTGCCAGTTACATTGCTGATGCTATATAAATGCTTAATAATAATAATAATAATAATAATAATAATATGAAATCATTCCTAAATTAAGCTTAGCTTATTCAAGCAAGAAGAGAACGCCCCCGTGCCCTTAGCGGGGGGTGGGGTGGTGGAGTGGGGTTGTGCCCGCCTGTCCAGAACAGGGGGTTGGGCAGGGGAGGGGCCCCTTGCCCCTCCCCTACTCTAGAGGCATGGCCCCGCGATCCAATGGGGAGGGAGTGCACCTGGGGGCGGGTGATCAGGCAAGTATATACCTGGACTGGCCAGGTGTCTCTTCTGCTCTCCCCATTTCTGCTGGCCACGTCCATGAGCTATTCTTGGCCACGTGCAGCTTACTGGCCCAAGGGGTGGAGGCACTCACAGGTCACGGCTCCCAAGTGCTGCTGCCTGGAGCAGCATGGCAGAGTTTTAACATATAGGAAGGTGGAGGGGGGCCCCACAGCTCCTGCCGCCGCCTGCTTTTCAGCGCGGAGGCGTTTTAACACTTCAGAAGGGCGGGGGGGGGGCACAACTCCTGAGCGCCGCAACCTGTTTCAGTGCAGCGGCACTTTTCTAATGTTTGAGGGGGGGGGGGCACATGGCTCCCTAGTGCCGCCGCCTGCTTTTCAGTGCTTTTACATTTTGGAAGGTGGGAGGGCCCACAACTTCCATGCACTTTTCAATGTTTTCTTCCTTTACTGGGGCCCTGAGCCCTCTGAGATCTCCATTTTTGAGTGCGGACTCTTTTTTCAGCCCAGATCCTTAGGAGAAATCCCAACTGTCACTGCATGAATTACTTGGGAATCAGTGTTTTTTAACTGTCAATTTAACAAAGAAATTATTAATTCAATGTAAGGACATTACCAGGGTGCTAGAGTCCCAGAAGTCCCATCTCCAGGTATTAACAAATTATATTACTGACTTGAGGGAAGGAAAGCAAGCCTTAGATGCTTGGGTTCCACCAGGCCCACTTCAGAGTGTGCAGTCAGCTCTGAACGATCAGGGCTTGGTCCCTCCCCAGAGAACCTTTTGGACTAAGAAGGCAGGACAGGAAGGTCCCTCTGGTTCTACTGGGCTTCTGCAGTCAGGCTCCTTGACGGGGGATAGGCGTGCTGTTTCATTTAAGATCTTATCCAATGGAATTCTCCCAGTCTGGAATTCCAAGATTGCTATTCAATGACAACTTTCATTTATATTGGATCAAAAGCTGCCAATTTGGCAAATTAAGTATTTTCAGTTACTCCCTGCCCCAAGATGCATGCAGCGTTTAGTGGTACACTTCTGCTCTATTACCCTAGCAAATAGGGTGCTAGCGAATGGGAATCTCTTTGGGTCTTGGGGGGTATACTTAGGAGAGTTGTTGGTCAATACAGGAGTCGTATCTCCTGCTGCTAGACTGACTTACCCAGTTAGAACTCAGGGTCCTCTGCGGTTAATGGGTAATCTCAGACCCAGTGCCTGTATCGAGGGGGAGTCTGACAGTGGTAAGCAGACTGGAGGTAGTAAACGGGTTCCAATTCGCATCATGTTCTTGAATTTGGCAATGCCAGGTGTCCATCTAGAGGAAGCCCCTTTGGCCCCCGTAGTTTCACCAGATTTAGTCTCATCCCAAGGTTTGGCCCAGTTGTCACCAATGGCCATGGATATGATGGATCTGGGAGACACCCTGCACTCAGCTATTTTAGCTGATGAAATGTCAGGGGACACCCAGCTACTGAAGCCTGAAAGTGTAAATTCAACTGCCCAGGATTACCCGGGTGTTATTCAAAGGACCCTATTCTGGAAACTTCGGCGACAGTGGATTTGGTTATTCCATCTAGTCACAATACAGGGTATCCCCCCTCCCCCGTGGCTGAGGTGCCTTTGGATGCTTGACTATTTGCAACCTGGGACCTGTGCCAACTCAATGTCTGCTCTTGGAACATCGCTGGCTGGATTCGTAACTATAATAACCCAACTTTGAGAAATTTTTTGTAGGAGTTTGATTTCATTTTTCTGCAGGAGACATGGTCAAGGAATTCTCTAATCCTTGAGTACTATTTAATCTATGAGGCTCCAGTGTTGGCACCAACCAGTAGGGGGCGTCCCAGTGGGGGTCTGGCCTGTTGTATTGCGAAAAGGCTGAAAGTGGTTATAAGTGCAGTGATCTGTTGACTGCCCTGTTTTTTGGGAGTAGTCGTGCAGTATGCAGCCCAGTGCTTCTTATTAAGTGACAGCGTATATTCTGTCTGCAAATGTCAGGTCGTATAATCCCAAATTGTGGTCCATGGTTGGGGAGGCCCTGGAGGAAATTATGATTAGTTATCCTAAAGGCAAGATTATTTTGACTGGAGATTTTAACGCGTGCCTGGTCCCTGATGGTGATTTTATCCCTGCGGGTGGTTGAAGGTGCTTTTCTATCTGAGTGCCCATTGTTACAAACCAGGTAATCAAAGGATAAGATTGCAAACAACTCGGGTGCCATTTTTGGTAACCTATTGATGGAACATTCCCTCCTTATTTTGAATGGTGTGGGATATAAGGATTGTAATGGGGAATTCACATTTTTGGGCCCATCAGGTGAGAGTGTGGTCGACTATGTGGCCATTTCAGTAGATTTCCTACCCCTGGTTATTGATTTTTCAGTGGGTGACAATCATCTTAGTGACCACCTTCCCCTGATACTCGCCCTGGAGCTAGCAGGCACTCCAGCGGCCGCCCCTTTGGAGAAGATTGCCCTGGATGTGGGGGACTGCCACCCTTTAGTGCACTGGTCTGCTTCTGGGACGACAGCCATGGCTGGGTTCCTTTCAGAACCCCAAGCCACTGGACTCAAGAGTTGCTATTACCAAGGGTGCTAATGACCAGGGTGCTAAGGGTGCCAGATAATTAAGTTGTTTTTGGATCTTAGCCTTAATATCTATTGTTTTTTGGTGGCTAGGTGTCAGAAATCCTCGTCTCATGGAAACAAGTTTACCAGCAATCAAAGCTGGTTTGACTCTGATTGCTACAAAGCTAAAAAAGAGAATTCTGGTATTCTAAGTACAGAAGAGATTATGTTTTGACTATTCCTACTCAATTTTACCAGGCTAAGGCTGAATATAGGAAACTAATATTAACTAAGAAAAGAACTTACTGGGCTAACTACTGGGTTAGTCTAGTCCAAGCAGCTGATGCTGGGGACTCCAAGAAGTTTTGGGGGCTGGTTAATCATTTGGTTAAGAAGGAGGGTAACCCATCTCCTGCTCCAGTGCCCAGTCAACAGTGGATTGATCATTTCCAACATCTATACTTGGGGGATACTGTTGATAGTGAGCCCGCAGCTCCACCAGCAGACATTGATACATTGCCATTTTGGCCTCTGGTCGCTTTTCAGGAGATTGATGCCTTAATTGGATCATTTAATGGCGGCAAAGCCCCAGGCCCCAACCTTATCTCAATTGAGTGTATAAAGAACTTCAGGGCTTGGTGGGTGTCCGTTTTGGCAGCTCTCTTACCGCCATTAACAATACTGGTCATGTCCCTCCACAGTGTGCAAAAGCGGTAGTTGTCCCCATTTATAAGAAGGGTCTTAGAAGGGACCCCGCCAACTACAGCCTTTTGTGTACTTGTCATAAGATCTATGGCAAATGGCTTTTGACAAAGCTTAACGCCTGGGTGGAGGATTTGAGTATATTACACTTGGAGCAGGCAGGGTTTAAGGAAGGGCCGTTCTACAGTGGAACATTGCTTTATTTGACATCATCTAACTGAAAAATATATAAAGGCCAATGGTAAATTCTTTGCGGCATTTTTAGATCTTAAATCCGCATTTGATACAGTGAATAGGAAAATTTTATGGGACAAGCTAAAGAGGTTATCTTTAGATAGCAGACTGCTTTTTCTGCTACAAGAAGTCCATGCAGACTCTTTTCTGACAGTTAAGCTTGGCAAGTTTGGTCATCTAACTAGAGAAATCCCCACTTATGTGGGGGTTAGGCAGGGATGTGTCCTCGCTCCCTTATTATTTAATTTGTACATTAATGATATTGTCCTTCAGTTAGCCCAGACCCCGTTTCTAGCCTACCCCTGGTTATTGATTTTTCAGTGGGTGACAATCATCTTAGTGACCACCTTCCCCTGATACTCGCCCTGGAGCTAGCAGGCTCTCCAGCGGCCGCCCCAAACTAGCATCTCACTATTTGGGGTGTCTTTTATACGCAGACGACTTGGTCATCTTGTCCCAGATGTGAGTGGGCTTAAGTAGACAATTGGAATGCTTTGCCAGATACTGTAGATCTAACAAGTTGTCTATAAATTATGGGAAATTGAAGGTCATGGTGTTTTCCCACTCTCAGAAAACATACAAATGGTCTATTAATAACCAACCCATCCAACAAGTCAATTCTTTTAAGTACCCGGGACTTCATTTTTGGGCTTCGGGCAGCTGGTCATTCCATTATTCCAAGGTCCTCCCAGTAGCTAAGGGCTCTGCCCTTGCTACTCTTAAGTTATTCGGGGCAACCAGGCGGACCGCTGTTGGAGCTGCTATTAGGGTCCTCAATAGTAAGACGCGTGCACAATATCTTTATGGTGCTGAGCTTTGGGTTCCCCCTTTACCCTCTCAAACCAATTTAAATTTGGTGCAATCAAAATTTCTAAAAAGTCTTGGTAGGGTGCCGAATGGAAACCCGTACGCAGCAGTTAGGGCTGAATTTGGACAACGCAGCTGGGCTGAGGTGGCTTGGGGTCTGATATTAAGTTTTTGGCTCAGATTATTGAGATCTGGCGATACGGACCTGGTGAAATTCTGGTTGGAGGATTTGCATAAAGGTCACTGGACCTGTGCTATAGAACTGTATCTTTCCAAACTGGGCTTTTTGCAAAGTCATTTCGCAGGCAAGGAGTTGAGTACTGTTAAAGTGCAGCTTTTTCTTAGACTTGCGGACATGGCTAGACAAGAGGTGGTCTCTAAAATTAGGGCTTCGTCCCATATGACTAGTTATCTTTCAGTGATCCCGCCACAGGGATCCATGGCTACTTACCTCTCATCTTCGATTTCTAGTCGTGGAAAATTGTTATTTCTGAGTGCCTGTTTAATGCCGTTCCCATGGCGATTATGGAAGGCCATTTATGTGGATTGGAATTTGACAAAAGGATTTGCCCATTTGATCGCCAGGCAATTGAGACCACTGATCATGTTTTGTTACTTGCCATTTATATGACCGGCTCTGTGAAGAATTGTTGTGCTCACTGCTGAGTCAGTATCCAGGTTGGTCTGAGTATGGACTATTACTTCTGACTTTATCTAATTCACAGCCAGCAACTTCACGGGCAGTAGCGATTTTTAAAACTAGAGCTCTTTATCTTCAGCAGTGTTTTCTGAAATCAAAGGCCCCAGTTGATTTTATGGACCCAGGTTGAATTATGTTCCCTTTGGATAATTTGTATGTATTTTCTTTCCAGTATAACGTTCTATGGAGCTTTTTTATAATACTTATGTTTGTTAAATTTTGCAATAGCTACGTGCTACGCATTATAATAAATAATTTTACTAAAAAATGTTTAAGGGGGTGCACACCCCTCCTGAGCGCCGCCACCGCCGCCTGCTTCAACGCAGCAGCGCTTCCAAATGTTTAAAGGGGGGGAGCACATGGCCCCTCTGAGCACAGCCGCCACCTGCTTTTCAGCACGGTTGCACTTTCATGTGTTGGTAGGCGGGGCACAGTTCCTGAGTGCTGCCACCTGCTTTTCAGCGCAGCGGCACTTTCATGTTTTGGAAGGTTGGGGGGGGGGCATAACTCCGAGCGCTGAAGCAGGCAGCGGCGCTTTTCAATGCTTAAAGTGTGTGGGAAGGTGGTTGGGGACACACCCAGCTCCCGAGCACTGCCGCCTGCTACAACGCGGCGGAGTTTTCTGATATTTACAGGGGGAGAGGGACTGCAGCTCCCATGCGCCACCATCACCTACTTCAGCGCAGCCGCACGTGATACAAGCAATTAAATTGGTCGGGTGGGGGCCCACAGCCGATGAACACCACCGCCACATGCTACAGCAAGGTGGCGCGCACAGGAACATTAAAAGGGTCAGGCTGGGCCTACAGATGTTGACAGCCACTACTGCATCCTCCCCTGTTGATAGGAAAACTAAATGAATAATTAAATCAATGAAAGAATAATAACTAGTTGATAAAATCGAAAGGACGAAAATTTCATAGATGAAGTAACATGTCCACTGCATGGTTAGTCAAGGGAGGTCAATGGACAGGCGGGGCAATGGAGGAGCGGTGGCAGGGGTTTACACACATCCTCTCATGACCCTAACACATCCTTGATATTTTCCAGTGGGGCTAACCCGATCGCTAGGTCTGGTTTTAATGGAATTTTCTCTTTACTCTCTGAGAGATGTGGGTCCAATGGCTCATACAAGGTCAAATCGCGGTGGCAGGGGTTCTCAGGCTCGACAGATCTCAAAGGCCCATCCTCTAATGCAAGGAGAGGTCGTACCTGATCGGGGGCTGTGGCCACCCCTACTTTACTGGAGGACCAGCAGCAGCTGCACAACACTCTTACGATCTCCATGCGGGACGTAACTAGGATCACAGCCACCGAATTGGGGACTGTGCACGTTTGGGAGTCCGTCGAGGTTGCCAAAGTTCCTCTGCTGCCTAAATGCTCCCGAGTGCAGGGCCAAGGGGGGCATGTCTCTGGCCCTAGGCAGACGGAGAGCAAGGTGGAACGACTGATGGAGGATGTCGGAGTCAGCGCAGACGGGACACCATCAGCTGTGATGGGCATGCCAGGATCAAGTGGGATTCAGTCGGCGTTCATGGAGCAAGGTGAGGGGTCCAAAGGTCCCGCAGTTATCAGCACTGTTGGCACTGTGAACCCGGGGCTGGGGGCCTGATTTCTGGTGGTTGCACGGCTACAGGGTCCAATCCTGTGGCCGCTGGCCAAGCTGCACCATGGTACTAGGAGAAATCGGCAACACTGGCTTTGGATGCCAATGCCGCAATGCCAGTGTGGGATACAACTGCGCCTGGCTCGGAGGTGCAGACCAGTTACGGGCGGCCGGGTTTCACCTCAGGCTTATATGCCTATGCCATTCCCATCTCTATCGGAGGAACACCTGGCCCAAGCTACCAAGGAGAAAATATGGAAGGAGGAATTTATCAACATGTTTATGTTACTTCATGGGGAGGAGCTGGGCGATGAGAACTCGACGACCGATAAAGGAAGCAAGGGTAGGTGTAAGAGGCCCCTAGTCCCCTAAAACATGGGAGAAGTGGTCTGCCTATTTCTATATTTACATGGAGGTGGTGGCTTATAGATTCCTAAGCAGGGCCTGGCAGTTAAACCAATATGCTGCAATTATACAGAAAGCGTACACAGATTTTGGGGGGATGGCATGGCTTGAATACGACAAAATGTTTTGGCGTAAGGCGGCATCCAACCCCCAGACACGCTGTGATATCATTGACTATAACATGCGTTCACAAATCATGGCCCCGCACCACCCTATTGTTGGCATCCAGCAGACAGGAAGCGGGGTAGTTCTTCGAAACAGGCTTCCAGCAAGCTGGTGTGCTGGGCTTTCAATGGGAAAGGGTGTTTTCGTGCCTGATGTAAGTACGTCCATGCCTGTTCGAACTGCGGGGCTGGCCATCTGGCATCGTCCTGCTTCAAAGGATGTTCCGAGTCGGGCAAGCAGAAATTTGGAAACGGAGGCCCAAAACCAGATCGCCAAGGGGTAGTGGGGGTCAGCATGCAGGCGGAGGTCAGGGTTTTGGCCCCCACGTCAATTAGGTTAGAGGTGCTTGGTTCCCTTTTACAGCATTACCCAAACAGGTTGACGCCGACTACTTATAGCCAAGTTTTTCTGAGGGATTTAGGATTCCTTACAAGGGTTCCAGGGTCGGCCAGAGGGCTCGCAATTTGAAATCAGTTCAAGGAATGGAGGGGGTAGTCTGAAAAAAAAATAGTAAGGAGGTAGAAGCGGGGCAGGTGGTGAGTCCATTTGACTCTCCAACTTTTAGTGCCTTGAGGTGCTCCCCACTAGGACTTGTGCCAAAAAAGACCCTGGGGGAGTATCGATTAATACATCACTTGTTGTACTCCAGGGGCAGTTCTGTCAATGATGGGATTGATCCTGGGTTGTGCTCGGTGCAGTATACGTCTTTTGATGCTGCAGTGCTTATCGTTCAGGCAAGGGGCCACGGGGCGCTCATGGGAAAATGCGACATAAAGTCGGCTTTCCATCTGTTGCCGGTCTCCCCAGTGGACTTCGATCTTTTGGGTTTTACCTTCAGAGGTCAATTCTTCTACGATAAGGCCATGCCCATGGGTTACTCCATTTTCTGTTCTGCTTTCGAATGATTCAGCACTTTGCTTGAGTGGGCAGTGAAGGACAGGGTTGGTTTACCCTCCATATCTCATTATCTCAACGATTACCTCTTCTCAGGGTGGGCGGGCTCTCAGGAGTGTGCCAAGCTGATGTCTACGTTTGCAACGGTGGTGGCCGACCTGGGCATCCCATTGGCAGAAGAAAAGACCGAGGATCCAGCTACCCAGCTTTCTTTTTTAGGCATCATGATTGACACAATTGCTGGCACTTCGAGCCTTCCTCCTGACAAACGAGCCTCCCTGCGAATGCTGTTAAAGGACACCATGGGCGTCCATAAGGTGACACTTAGGGCTATGCAGGCCTTGCTTGGCCACTTAAACTTTGCCTGTTGAGTCATAGCCCCCGGCCAGGATTTCTGTGCGTGGCTGGGCTGCGCCACAGCTGGGATCGTTGCCCCCCAGCACTGCATCCGGATCCAAGGGCCTTAGGGAGGACCTTCAGGTCTGGCTAACTTTTCTTGACAGCTACAATGGGATTGTAGCTTGACAGCTACAATGGGACTCCCTCATTATGGAGGGAGATGTGGCTGCTTGAGGCCGACCTTCAGGTGGTATCCGATGAGGCAGGGGGTATAGGTTTTGGGGTTTTCTTCCAGGACAGCTGGTGCACCCATAGGTGGCCTGGGGCCTGGGCTAATGCGGGACTGCTTGCAGATATAACATTTCTGCAATTCTTTCCACTCTTGGTGGCTTTGGAACTATGGGGTCAGCGATTCCGGAATTCTCATGTATGCTTTTGATCCGGTGGTTTGTGCTTAAGTGCCTTTCCTTAAACATGTATTTCTTGGCCAAGAACGTGCCGGGCATCCAAAATGAGATTGCTGATGCCCTCTCTTGTTTTCAGATGGAGCTGTTCCGTTTCCTGACGCTGAGCACCAACATTAACCCGGAGGTGATGCCGGAGGACTTGTGGATGCTTGGGAAAGGAAGTTAAGACAGTGGCATTAGAGCTGCCGTATCATGCTCGACACGGCGAGCATACGTGAACTCGTTTAGGGACTTCCACAATTTTTTTTACCAAACATGAGATCCAGGAGGAATGGCCCATCCCTCCTTGTCACGTAGAGTGGTTTGCAGCACACCTAAGTTGCCGTGGCTTGGCCCCACGCACTATAAAATGTTGCTTGGCGACTATCGCCTTTTTCTGTAAGGCGCATGGGGTGCCCAATCCTTGCATGAACTACAGGCTCCAAAAGGCGGTTGCCCAAGTTCTGTTCCTCTGCCTATGAGATGTTACTTTTCCAAGCCGCTTTTTCCACAGCATCCTTTGTGGCCCTGTGGATCAGTGAGCTGGTCCCCTCTTCTCAACAGGATCAGTCGGGCACTGCTCTGGAATTGAGGGATGTGGTCCAGGGGCCTGACTCCATCACCATTCGTCGATCCAAATGTGATCAATTGGGGAAACGGCTGCTATTAACATTACGACGATCACCAGCTGTGGTGGTGTGCCATCGAAGCTGATTCAGAGGTCTGCCCACGTGCCAGGGCCCCTTTTTCATGTATTTGGCTGGTGCTTTTTTAACCAAGCTCCAGTTCTGGGCAATTTTTAAGAAGGGAGGAGTAGTAGTAGTAGTATTTATTTCGGCTAGCTTTCACCATAGCCACAAAAAATATAACAGTTTAAACAACATCAATAAAACAACATCAATAGTACAATGGTACAATTCATGGTATTTTCCATATAAATACAGCATCTTTCGTCGCCCAACGCCTGTAGCGGATGCCAAAAAAGGAAAACCTAAAACATTGCCTTGCTCTTTTGCAGGGGTTACCGTGGCAGAGCTTGTCCCCTGGAGTTTAGTTGATCTCCGGGTTAGTGCTCACAGACCAGATTATTGCATTCCCTGGCCATTAGGTTCTAAATTGGCCCTCAATTAAATATGACCAATGTCTAAGTTTAGTCGAGTACTTATTCCGACTCTCACAAAAATAAGCAGACATAAGTCAATACCTGTCCAGGATCCCGAATACTACTACTCCAAACATTCCTCAATATGGGGGAAGTTAGTTACCAACGCCCCTAACAGATGCCTGTATAGCTTTCCTTCTCTTCACTATCAAGCCTACAAACATAGCCACTGCGAGCAAGTCATCAGGTGAAGTCAAAGTGAGTAAGGTGTGGATCGCTCTCTCTTTGTCCCTGTATTGTTGACGGGCTTTGTTCAGCGTGTTCTTGGCGAGCGCATGTACTTGCTGTAGTTGTTGTGCTAGTGCCCCTGCTGCTGGGACATTTATAGACGGGATGTCGGGAGCGACTAGTTGTGGGTGATACCCGTAGGTTACGAAGAACGGGGAATTGCCAAGAGAGGCATTTAAGGCATTGTTGTAGGTGAATTCTGCCAAAGGTAACCAGGCGTACCAGTCATCTTGAAGGTAACTAATATAGCATCTTAAATATTGTTCGAGAGTTTGATTGGCTCTTTCCACTTGCCTGTTAGCCTGCGGGTGATAGGCGGTAGTGGGTCTGAGTTTAACTCGTAGTGCCTTAAATAATGCTCCCCAAAATCGCGAAATGAACTGGGATCCTCGATCACTTACTAGTTCCTTAGGCCATCCATGAAGCTTCACTACGTGGCGTATAAATAGCAGTGCGGTCCGTTGCGCGGTGGGGAAACCTTTACACGCTATAAAGTGGCCCAGTTTTGAAAAGTGGTCGATGACGACAAAGATGGTATCATACCCTCGGGACGGTGGCAGCTCCACTATAAAATCAAGTCCAAGTCGTTGCCAAGGGCCAGAGGGGGTTGGGGTAAGTTGGAGGAGACCGGTCAGGTTCTTTCGTGTTATCTTGGTGCGTGCACAAGTCGAGCAGGCTTGGACATAGCGTTTTACATCACTAACTACTGAAGGCCACCAGAATTGTCGCTGAAGGAGAGCCAGTGTGCGTTCATTCCCAGGATGACCAGCTAAAGGGGCATCATGATGTGCCCATAATATTTGTGCTTGACAAGACGGGGGGAACCACAATTTGGTGTCCTCTTTTATATAACCCTTCATGTAGGGTAAATTTAGGGTCATTCTGCAGCTGCAGTTCTTGCATGGACACCTGACGAAGTTGTTCCATGGAGGGGAGTGTGGCAGCAAACATGTGGGCATCGAGGATAGGACCCCGGGGTCGGCTGTCTACTTCTTTCCCCTCATTATACCGGGACAAGGCATCTGCTAGAAGGTTCATTTTTCCAGGGCGATACTGGATTACAAAGGAAAAGCGCGCAAAGAAAAGTGCCCACCGGGCGTGTCGGGGGTTCGTGATTTGCGCAGTACGCAAAAATGTTAGATTTTTATGATCGGTGGTCACGGTTATGGGGTGCTGGGCCCCTTCTAAATAATGTCGCCAGGTCTCAAAGGCGGCCTTTATGGCCAAAAGTTCGCGATCAAAAACCGTGTAATTTTTCTCGGCTGGGGACAGCTGTCGTGAATAGTAAGCACAGGGTCGAGGTAACTTCTCTGCGTCTTGTTGAAGCAATACCGCCCCAATGGCAAGACTGGAAGCATCTGCTTCAACAAGGAAAGGTTTTTGAAAATCAGGATGCTGCAGCAGCGGAGCTTGCATGAAGGCTTGTTTCAAATGTTGAAAACTGTGTTCCTGTTCTGTTCCCCAGACATAGGGGTGATTCTTTTTCAGGAGTCGCGTCAGGGAGCTTGTTACTTCAGCATAATGGGGAATGTACTGGCGGTAGTAATTCGTACTGCCCAGAAAACGCTGCAGAGCTTTAACTGACCGCGGAGGTGGCCATTGTTGAATAGCAAGCACCTTCTTTTGGTCCATCTGAATTCCTTCTGGGCTAATAACGAACCCCAGGAATTCAACCACCGTGATATGGAAGGCACACTTCTCCTGTTTACAATAAAGATGATGCGTCTGTAATCGTCGTAATACTTGCCGGACGTGTTGGATACGTTGGGCATATGAGGAGGAGTAAATGAGAATGTCGTCTAGATATGCTATTACAAAGGTATCCAGTATGTCTCGAAAGATGTCATTGATGAAATGCTGGAACGCAGCAGGAGCATTGGCCAAGCCGAACGGCATTACGAGGTATTCAAAGTGTCCGTACCGGGTACGGAATGCCGTTTCCCACTCATCCCCTTGTCTCACGCGGAGTAGATTGTAAGCTCCTCGAAGATCTAACTTTGTAAAGATTCGGGCCCCTTGGAGGCGATTGAGCAGCTCCGGTATTAGAGGGAGCGGGTAGCGATTTTTAATTGTCACACTGTTGAGACCCCGATAGTCTATACAGGGGCGCAGCCCTCCATCTTTCTTAGGCACAAAAAAGATGGGGGCCCCCGCGGGAGACGTGGAGTGTTGAATGAAGCCATTTGCGAGGGCCTCATCCAGATACTTGCGTAGTTCTGTTAACTCCGGGGTAGAGAGGGCATAAATACGCCCAAAAAGGGGTTCCTTCCCCGGAACCAGATCAATGGGGCAATCATACGGCCGATGAGGAGGCAATTGAGCGGCAGAAACCTTGCTAAAAATGTCCTGAAGGTCGCTGTACTCCGAAGGCAAGGTTTGTTCATTCCCACTAGAAGTGCAGGGGACTGTAGTCAGGATCTGTTGAGATGGAGGCGGTGGAAAACAATGTTGAGCACAATAGGGAGAGGTAAAGTGGACTTGCTGTTGGGCCCAACAGATACGAGGCTCATGCTGCATAAGCCAGGGGAGGCCTAAAACCACAAAGAAGAGGGGAGTATGGATTACGTCAAAGACAAGCGTCTCCTGATGTGCACCTATCACACACTCCAAAAGGGTGGTTTGCTGGGTAACAGGACCTGAACTAAGGGGGGAGCCATCAATTGTTTGGACCGCTTCAGGACAGGGTTTCCCCTGCATCGATATCTTGTGCTGATGGCTCAGGGTGCTATCCATAAAGTTAGCAGAGGCTCTGGAGTCCACCAGGGCCCACACTATCAAGGATCGATGCACGGCGACCTTGATGGTCAAGGGTATACGTAAATGAGATGAAGCGGAAGTTGTAACAGAGGGAATAATGCTCAGGGCCGAGACGTTCCCTGATCATCTCGACCCCTGGCATTTCCCGCTTGATGTCGGGCCAAGGGTACGGCCGGGCACTCTTGTATGAAGTGTCCTGATTCACCACAGTAAAAAAAGGCTCGCGCTCGCCGCCGTCGTTCTTGTTCTTCTATGGGGACGGGCCCTCGAGAGGCACCTAACTGCATGGGTTCCACGTCAGGGAGAGCTGGCCCCGAGGCCTCCCCGCTAGGGGGCGTGAAAAGAATGGGTCTGGCAGGGAAGTTTCGAGTATCTTGGTGTCGTTCCCTTCGCCTGTCCGTAAGCCGTGCCTCGAGCTGGAGGGCTAGGGTGGCGATTGCTGCCCAGGTCTCAGGGAGGGCAATATATGCAAGCTGATCTTTGATGTCATCGGCTAGTCCTTTCCGGAAGTGTACTCGAAGGGCGTCCTCAGACCAGCGTAGTTCTAAAGCCAGATGTTGGAATTGGGTGATATAGTCTATGAGAGGCATTCGCCCGTGGCGGAGGTTCAAAATGGCAGTCTCGGCATCCCGTAAGCGATGCGGGTGGTCGAACAAGAACCGAAATTCGGTTAAAAAATCCTGGTAATTAGTCAAAAGGGGGCTCTTGCTTGTTAATAGATTTGTGGCCCATTCCAGGGCTACATTCCCCAAGTTTCCAATCACGAATGCAACTTTTAATTCATCTGTGGGATAGGTGGCGGCTTGGGTAGTGAAAGTGAGATCACATAGTGCTAAGAAGGCTCGGCAAGCCTTACGATCTCCCTGAAATTTATCAATACGTGGCCCTCGGGGTTCTCTTGGTAACCCTAGGGGCGCGGGCGCAAGAGGTCCAGCTAACGGGGCTACGACAGCCGCTTGATCAGCATTAACAACCACAGGGGGTGCCCCCGCCGCCGCTGCAGGAGGAGGGACAGCCTATTGCTGGGCTATGGCAGTGGCCAAGTGCGTATGCTGTTCCTGCAGATCCTTTATCTGCATGGCCAGGGTCTGTACAGCAAGGACGAGTTTCCCAACTTCCTGGGCCACGTCCATGGTTCCAGAAGGGGAAGGAGCACGTGGGTACGTGCCGGTGAATCTGTCAGAGGGGTAGGGGAAGGAAGGGGGTACAAGGGTTGCCCAGGCGCACCACACACTCTCTGGAAGCTCTGTTGTAATCGAAGGGGGTCCCGGCGGCCCGTCAGGATAGTATTTGGGCCGTTCCTTGGGCTTTCGCACCTGGAACTTAGGCCCCAATCATCATAGGGCACAGAGCTTGGATTGGGGCAGAGTTCTTGCACACCACAAGGGAAATGGTAGAGACAGTGGGGATTGGTGCAGGGGGAGCAAGGCAAGGGCCCAGGGGTAAGGGGAACAGGGATGCAGGGGCTTGCACACAGGAGTGGGGATGGAGGAAAAAGGGGGCCCAGGGAGGAGCAGAAACGCCAGGCCCGCAGGCCCCTTCACACCACCCACTCACACCTTCAGGGGGCAACAGGGAATAGGAACACCAAACACTCACAAACAATACACTGTCAGAAGCACATCGAGAACAAGGATGGGGAAGGGCAGGGAAAATGGAGGCAACAAGGGAGACAAAGAGGAAATTTCACAGTCTTGCACTTAGCTTTCAAGCGGGAGGGGCTAGTTCATCCAGGCAGGAGCTCTGTTCACCGGCCCAGAGCTCACTGAGAGGCCGGCTTATGAAGGGGAAGCCCCGCCCTCTGCACGCTCCCACAGGCGTGCGGAGCGGCGCAACGGGGGGCGGGGCCTTGCTTCGTCAGGGGAAGCATCAGCTGTTGGCGCTACGTCAGCTCGCACTGAAGTCCTGGTTAGCCGCGGAGACGCCTCCGCTGGGGTAGTGCTGGTGGGGGCGGGGCCTATTGCTTCGGGGAGCGGCCGCCGCGCCGGGAAGCAGCTGCGGCGGCTGACACCCGCATAGAACAAGTACAATAACGCAAATCATACCGAGTTTTTGAAAATCTACCATCCAATACGGCAGACTGAATCAGTTGAAATCGTTAACTGGGTATAATTTCTTCTTAAGACCCTATTAGTCAGTATATCCAGGTAAGGCTCCATAATGAAAAGTAGCTTGGTTGGCCCCAGATTAGGCACAGCTTTCCACTGCTTTACCAAAGAAATATCTTCTTGTTTGGCAATGTGCCTAGATCTGAGGTCAATTTCTCTTAATACAAACCATCGGTTTCCCCTGGAAAGAGGCAAAAGAAAATCCCAATCCCCACAATAAAGTAGCCAAGTAATTCGCCGAGGGATAGGCACGGGCCCCAGTATGCAATAACTCCTCCACTAAGCACTGAACTGGGAGCGAGTCCTGCTGCTCGGCCATTAATCGCAACCAATATCTAATTAAAGCCATCCGGGTGTAATGTGCGATAGACAAAGTACCTGTTTCAGCCCACAGTACTGCCCCCGGAATACCGTTGCCAACTCTAAGCAGCCTGCGAAGAGCATAATAATTCTGAACTCTTCTAAAATGATAATATCTGGAAAGTGGGTGAGCTCCAATCCGTACGTCAACATAAAATAAAAAATAAGACAACAGGTTTTCAAAAAAGTAGATACCGCAATAGCTCCTGAATTGTTGGCAGCCTTTAAAAGGCTACCAGCAGTTCTTTGTGCCGGAGCCACCCTATTTTTAATGTGAGATGCCCAAGAAGGGCATTGCAATGCTGGGTCTCCACCCATCCAACTATGGGTCGCACTCATTTCGGATCAGGGCTGCATCCATGATGGCTGCGGTGGGATTGTCCACTTCCCAGATCAGGGCGATAGGTAGATGAAGGTCAGGTGCTTATCGCACTTACGTGCAGCCACTGGGCCCTTCCCAGTAAATGGTAGGAAGAGTCGGTAACCCTCTCTGTTTTGTCATCCGCAGGCTCAGAACGGCTGCTCATCATCTGGATATGGGCCCCAGCATTGTGCATTGGGTCGAATAGCATGCAGCTACTTCAGATTTTGGAACCCAGCTTGGGTGCGGCTTGCGTGCCTGGCTTTATTGGTTTGGGCACAGTGGAATGCGATGGGAGCAGTTGATGCCTTCTTTGTTCCTCAGGGCGGCGCGCTTTGGGCCACCGACGTCTTGGTCATACACTTGGGTGAGAACGACCTTGGGCTACACAGTGCATGGGTGTTCACGGGCAAGGTGAAGAATGACATCTCCCACTTTGTAGCTGAACGGCCTCCGTCCTCCATATGGTGGTCGGGCCGGGCTTGGCATTACGCCAGCAAGCCAAGAAAGATCGGGCGGGCCAAGCGCAAGATCAACAGAGCAATCTGGGTAGTCATCGAGCACTTGGGGAGCCGAGCAGTGCATCATGAGCCTATTGTGGGCCATGATCCCAGACTTTTTCTGCAGGACGGGGTGCATTTGTCCGAGCAGGGAAACGCCATGTGGCTGGAAGACTTGAGGAATGCTCTATATCAGTATTTATGTATAACTGGGGGGGGGGGGGAAAGGGGTGAGTGAAGTTTTCCTCCCCTTTTTCATGGTGGTTAGCGGTTTAGGAACCATGCTGTGGTGAGGTTCCCTAAGAACTAAGAGGACACGGATGCACCTCATCACCACTTGGGGAGCGTGTGTGTGTGTGTGTGTTATGGGCGGGGACCCCAGTCCAGACTCACAAAGGCTGGCAGGGGGCTTCACTCCGCCCTGACCCAGGGGGAGGGTGAATTCAAAGGGGTGAATCACCCGGGCAGGTGGGCGAGGATTAAATCAGCCCTCCTGCTTGCTTTATACAGCATGGTTCCTCTTCGCTATACACACAGGTTCAGGATTCATTGTATGTTTTTTTTACGATTTTCTGTATATGATGTAATAAAGTTGTGGCTAATGCCTCTTTTGATAAGACACTGAAAGATATAGAGAGTATAGATAAGGATAAAGACAGTGAATACAAAAAAATCAATCCATATACAACAGCTGGTTGTAATTGTGGTAACTAAAGTAACACATAACAAGGAAGATGCCTTCCAAGAAAGAAATAATACAGGTACAACGTTAAAAGTTCACGAGAAATGGAAATATGTTTTAAATCCTATGTAATTACTTGACAGCAATGCAAAGACAATTAAAAGGTACAACCTAACAAACAAGTTTAGTTAATTGGTTAAACTTCTGAAGTGTATTAAGAGCGAGGCTAATGAGGCAACTAAATAACTGAAACACTTACGTACAGTTTCCACTCCTGTGAACTAATGTTATTTACGTGTATCAAAAATGAGAACCATAATGTAACAGCACTATACTACAGTGTAACTAGAGTATAATTCAATGAGTAGTTTCATGCATAAAAATGAGAATTGCAACATAGCTATACTGCAGTTAAATGTGAGGATATGGAATAAGTAACTAATTCAAGTAGTAAGTACCGCTTCTGGATACAGGAATAGTAGTTTTATATAAAAACAAGAACTATAATGTAACTACACTGTAACTATAGTACAAGTACACTCGTTTATTGTGAAGAGCAGTGAACAAACAGAAGTGGTACTGAATAACCAATTCAAAATTCTACAGCTATTTAGAACATAAAAAATAAACGAGGCAGCTGCTGATAAGCTTCACAGAGATCAGAAGACCGACTTCAAATGAAAGTAATTAATTCCTTCCTACAATATGCAAAGGCAAAGCTAGCTGTAAGGTGAATATTTGTTCCAATAAGGGGAACCAGATGTCCAACCATTAATAGTGATATAAGATGCCAATTCCTTCTACTGCCCAAACTTGGTGAAATCACTGGCTTTTCTAAATAGAGGAGACCATTTATAGTATCTTGTTTATATAGTGTTTTGAGAGATAAAACCCATAACATACTTCCCAACATTACAAGTACATAAAGGATGGAAGTCACACCCTAAGTTCAATTAATGCAGAAACATTCACCCCAGTACACAAACACTCCCTCAAATGTGACAATCAATCCAAAACCGCCATCCCTGTATAAGCACCTCCCCATTAAGATGCCCATGGAAATAAATACCAACTGGAATAAAATAGAATGTGTGAATGACAAACTTTAATAGGCTGGGGGGGGGGGAGGAGGAGGAGGAGAGATCCCTCCTGCTTGCTATTCCATATTCCCATAACACCAGTTGTCATTCCACCCCAACCTGTATCTTCCCTCAGTTTTTTCCTTCCTCATTTTGCTAACTCCCATGTCATCCATCTGTTCCCCATGGCTCCCTAGCTGTAAATCTACCTGCTCACTGTAATTCCATTATCTCACTGTAATTCCATTAATCCTGCATCATTCCACTCTCTGCTCACCACCTCCACTCAGCCCATACCATCCCCTCGTCATCCCACAAGCAGTTTGTCATTCCACTCATTCCCATGGCCTCCTCGTCATTTCACTTGCTCTCCTGTGCCTCTGTTGATCACTCCACTTAATCCCTTTGTCATTCCACCAGCTCCCCATTGCCCTTACGTTGTCATTCCAGTCATGTGTTATTCCCCCTATTCTCCTAGTCTCCAACCTGGTCACTTCATCTGCTCCCAAGGTACCCCCCTTCTTGTCCTTCTACCTCATCTCTTCTCATTTAACCCTTCCCCTCTTGCCTCCTGCTTTTCACTCCATCAACTCCCAATCCTCCTCCTTTTCATTAGATACGGTACCTGGACATTCCACCTATTCCCAGAGACTCCCTCCTTGTTAATCCATAAAGTTCTCATTGTAGCTTATGCTTATACTTCTCTTTTCTCTATTGATACCCACTGCCACCCTCTGTGGCTTCACTGCACCTAAGTATTTAACTCTGAGGTGCAGTTCTTTTGAATTTATTTACAGCCCATTAAATCCTATTGTCATTCACACATTATTTCCAATTGGTATTCCATGTTATTTTAGCATGCCCTCTGGTTCAAGTGTTTCTTTACAAAGGTAACCAAGAAAAAGGTGCCAGAGTCTTGACTGCCCCTCTCTTTTTTTCTTCTCCCACTCTCAAAGCAGGAGTTTGATCCACTGCAGACGTGACAGGACTGTCCTGATTGAGTAAGGAGTGGTGGGATGTATGCCATACCACACAACAAACGTTAATATACATTTAAAACCCCAATTTTTTCTATCAAATTCCATACTCGTATCTTAGTTACTAGTAAGTCATTCGTATTAAGAAGCAAACACAAGAGGCCTAAGTCCCTTACCTTGAAAAGCAGTGTAATACTGATGCCGAAGCACAACCTCCCTTTTTTTTTATGCTACATGCAAGCGTCAAAGTGCTACATGTAAGCGCATTGCAGTGCAAGTGTCAAAAATTGTGATACTGAAAAGATATCGAATTTTGTAACAAATGTGAAATCTAGTACTACTTCTAAAATGCTTATTTTCTGTTAAGCCAGAATCAGACTGCTTTTAAACGAGGGCGTGCTGAAGCCCCTCCCAAACGCCGCATTAAAGCAAAGCCGCCGGAGTGGCTTTCTCCCCATTGCCGGCGGCGGCGGCTGGAGACACGGGGCTTTGGAGCGGCGCGTTCTTAAGCCTGATAATTGAAGTCTTAAGAACGCGCCGCTGCAAAGCCGTGTCTCCAGCCGCCGTTGGCAACGGGGAGAACGTCACTTCCGGCGGCTTTGCTTTAATGCGGCGTTTGGGAGGCGCTTAAGCGCGCCCTCGTTTAAAAGCAGTGTTAGTCTCTCTTTCCTACTTTGGTAATATCTTCATGCAAGATGATTTAACATATATTACAATTTCTAATCCTGTAACTTGCACATGCAACTTCAGAAGAGGAGCAGGATGGCAACAAATTTAGGCCACGTTCCGAACAAGCAATTTGATGTAGCCTGATGATAGTTTCTCTTCCTACTCCTGAATAACTGCACTTAGTGCTCTGTGTGAACACTTTAGGAGTAAGACAGAACAGTAAAAACACTACTGTTTGTATTTTGAAGTAATGGTTCACAGTAACCTCAGTTCAGTGCTCTCTCTCTACAACGGGGGAAATTGACACAGTACTACTTCGACTGACACTGACTAAACACTACTGAAGTGGGATAGCTACTTCAATTGAATTAAATCAAAGTATATACTTTGATTTACCCCTGTCAGAACGTGATCTTTTTGGTGCATTTTTCCTTCATGTTAGATTTGAAGGAATGTGATGTTTGGAGATTTCATGTTATGAAAATGATATAAGCTGTATTCATGTACTGGGGAATAATGTTTGCATGGGATGAGGGTTGGACTGTATTCTTAAAAAGGAAATCAGAGACAAGGGAAACTTGGGTCATGAGCAGAATTTTTGTGTGCAGAGGTAGACGAACAAGCAGAAAAGCAGAGCTATGGGATTTCTGGTCTGTAGTTCTACTCTTGCCAGTTTGAGCCTTGGAGTTTTGTGTTCAAACAGACTGATCTGGCAATTCCCTTCCCTCCCACCTCCCCTGAGAAAATCTCCTCTCTGCTCTCCTTCTCTAACCCTTCCACTTCCATGACCCCATCCCCTCCCATCTCCTGACCTCCACTGCTTCCACTGTCACCCCTTCCCTCCTGTACATCAACCACCTCTCCCTCTCTACTGGTTCCTTCCCCTCAGCCTTCAAGCATGCCACTCTTGACTCCTCTGACCCTTTTAGCTACCGTCCTGTCTCACTCCTTCCTTTTGCTTTCAAGCTTCTTGAACGTGTTGTCTACTCCCGCTGTCTCGACTTCCTCTCTGCCAACTCCTCCCTTGACCCCCTCCAATCTGGCTTTCGCCTTCTTCATTCTACTGCAACTGCTCTCGTTAAGATCACCAATGATCTTCTTGTGGCTAAATCTAAACGCTACTCCGTTCTTGTCCTCCTTGACCTCTCTGCTGCCTTAGATACTGTTGACCACTCACTCTTACTGAACTCACTTCACTTCCTTGGCTGGTTCTTCTCCTACCTCTCTGACCGCTCCTTCAATATGTCTCTTGCCAACTCCACCTCCTCCTCCCTTCCCCTATCGGTTGGTGTTCCTCAAGGCTCTGTCCTTGGTCCTCTCCTTTTCTCTATCTACACCCTGTCTCTAGGCAAACTCATTTCCTCCCATGGCTTCCAATTATCACCTCTATGCTGATGACACTCAACTCTCTCTCCATTTATTTAAGCTCGCCTCACCAGCTCTCTCTCTCTCTCTGACATCTCTACCTGGATGTCTCAACGTCAACTCAAACTCAACATGGCTAAAACTGAACTCCTTATCTTCCCCCTTCATTCTTCCTCTCCCTCCTGCCTGTCGATTCTCATCAACAGGGCCACCATGCTTCCCGTCCCCCAAGCCCATAGCTTAGGCTTCATCTTTTACTCACCTCTTTCTTTTAAACCCTACATTAACTCTGTTGCCAAACCCTGTTGCTTCTCCCTCCATAACATTGCTAAGATTCGCCCTTTTATCTCTGTCTCCTCTGTCAAAACCCTTGTTCACACCCATGTCATCTCTCGTCTCGATTACTGTAACCTCCTTCTCACTAGCCTCCCCCGCTCACACCTTTATCCCCTTATCTCCGTCCAAACTCTGCTACCAAGGTCATTCACCTCACCCGTCGCTTCGACCATGTGCAGCCCCTACTCTCCTCTCTTCACTGGCTCCCCCTTCCTGAATGAGTCCTGCACAAACTCCTAGTCTTCACCTAAAAATCTCTTCACAACCTTGCTCCCCCCTACCTCTCTGCGCTAATTTCCCTCCGTACTCCAGTTCATGAACTCCGCTCCTCCTCTGACCCCTCTCACGCCTCCTCTGCTTTCCAAACCGCCTTCGTTCCTTCTCCCTAGCTGCCCCCCACGACTGGAACTCCTTCCCTGCCCACATCCGCCTCGCCCTCTCCCTTCGTACCTTCAAATCCCTCCTCAAGACCCACCTCTTCCACTCTGCCCTCCCCAACGTCTCGCTCCCCTCACCTAACTCCTGCTGACACCTTCCATTCAGTACTGTTACCTGAGGTCTGTGTACCGGTATCCTCACCACATGGACCAACCAGCCATCATTCTCGATGTAACCAAGCCAAGCACGTGCACCTGGGACCTCACATCTTCGTGAATGTTACACTCCTTGTCTCTCCCTCTGTTCCCCTTCCTTCGTCTCCCCGCCACCCCCGTCTCTCAGATTGTAAGCCCTAAGGCAGTGAGCATGTCTATTCCATTACTTTGTAAAGCGCTAGGTACATTGCTGGTGCTATATAAATGCTTGCTATTAATTATTACTACTACTACTACTACTACTAATAATAATAATAATAATTAGAAAGTAGTGTCCTGGAGGGGCAACACTGAATCCCACAGATTGAGCGATCAGATGAATAATATGTCTCAAGGCCAGACACACCCTCTTGGGGGAAAATAGACTTTCTATTGTTTGGAATAGAGTAAGTTTAAGATATATTAAATTATTATTTATTTATATAGTGACAGCAGTGTACCTGGCTCTGTACAATTAATAGTTATAGAAAGTTCCCTACCCTATAGGGCTTACAATAGAAGAGACAGGGGAGGATGAGACAAGGGAGAGGCAGTTTCACTCATGACAAGCAAGGGAAGGCCTGAAAGAAGAGGTAGGTTTTCAGGAGGGATTCGAAAGCTGGGAGGGATCAGAGTGAACATATCCAGGGGTTCCAGGCATGAGGGACTGCAAGGAAGGGGCAAAGATGTTTAGCAAGGGAACTGAGAGCAGGCGAGGGTGGGGGTAAAGGAGGAGTGAAGCTCACGGGCAGGAGTGCGGCGGGATACAAGAGCAGAGAGACATGGGGGAGCAAGACCATGAAGAGCCTTGAAGGTGAAGACCAAGAGTTTATGCTGAATGCATTCATGTAGAGGGAGCCAGTGTACGGCAGAGAGGAGGGGCTGAACGTGGTCAAAGCGATGGGCAATGTGGATGATTTTGGCTGCAGAGCGTTGAACAGAGATGAGGGAAGCGAAATCAGAGCAGGGAAGGCCAGTAAGAAGGAATTTGCAGTAGTTAAGGCAAGAGATACTCAAGGCAAGTAGTCAAGTGGCAACAGTAAGGCAGGGCCAGATTTTAGCAATATTATACAGAATGAAGCGACAGGATTTAACAACAGCCTGAATCTGAGGTGTAAAGAGTAGAGAGGAATCAAAGATGAATCCCAGGGTATGCACTTGAGGGATCGGCCGGATGGTGAATCCTTCAGTGGAAACAGAGGAAAGTAGGAGGGGAACATGAGAAGTTCAGTCTTGGCCATATTAAGCTTGAGTTGGCATTGAGACATCCAGGCAGAGATGTCAGCAAGAGAGTTAGGAATACGAGACTGGATGGAGGGGGAGAGCGCAGGAATGGAGAGACAGAGTTGCGTGTCATCAGTATATAGGTGATACTGGAAGCTGTGGGTTTTAATGAGTTTACCCAGAGAAAAAATGTAAAGGGAGAAGAGAAGAGGGTCCAGGACAGAGCTTTGGGGAACTCCCACAGAGAGGGGAAGCGACAGAGGAAGTACCAGCAAGAGAAACATTGAAGGAGCGGTTCAAGAGATATGAAGAGAATCAGTTGAGAACAGAGTTCCAGAAATCAAGGGAGCATAATGAATCCAGGAGGTGGCCATGGTCGACGGTGTCATCAAAGGCAGCAGAGAGATCAAGGTGGATAAGAACAGAGTAGAGTAAATGAATGTGTTGGGGTTTTTTGTTTGTTTTTTTAAAAGGAAATTTCAAAAAACTAAAAGGATAAGAAAACTCAAGGTTCTCACACTGGACCTAGATACTACAACCATGATTTCTCAAACAAATGTTTCTTCTGTGTAGTATATATGTATGTAGAAGGTCCTCTACATATTTGTACTATAGGTACTGTACCCTCTGTCACTGAAACCTGGAACTGACTACCTAAGCAGTGCTTAGAGTAGGAATCACAAGATATTTTGAACCTCCTGGCCCACTTTCCCAACTCAACCAAATTCTTTTACCCAAGAACAGAAATTTCTGAGGAACTCCCAACAGTGAGCAAGATGGGGTAAAAGCATGAAGATGTAGAGGACATGCTGGACTCAAGCAGAGCAGAGACTCTTGTCTCATCAGCTATAAAGTCTCCAAGCTATGAGATAATGAAAGGTGAAGTTCAGATACTGGTTTTGACCCCCATTATGAGTTAACAAGAGTGAGCATTTTGGCAGCCAGATGCAGCTAATCCAAGTACCAATGCTACCTGGGCCTATAAGGAATTGGGTATGCCTTCTTGTGAGTGCCTTTGTGATTACTTGGCGACCAGGAAAATAGGAAGAAATGTATAAAAAGCAGGTGAACCAAGGGAGGGCGTAACACCCCAAAGGACTCTTCCCCAATGCCCATACAAAACAGAATAATCACTCTCAAGGCCACTTGTTAAAAAGGACAAGATAATGGAGTCCTTGAAAATCCCACGTGTGCTGATTCTGGTCATTCTGCTGAATCCTAGTCTTAGAGTTGGAAGGTACCTCAGAGATCATCTAGTCCAACCCCCTGCTCAGTGCAGGAAATCCACAGCTACAGCATCCCTGACAGATGGCTGCCCAGCCTCTGTTTGAAAAACTCCAGAGAAGGAGAGCCCACCACTGACCTAGGCAGTCTATTCCACTGTTGAACAGTCTCACCATTAGAAAGTTCTTCCTAATGTTTAGCCGAAATCTGCTTTCTTGTAATTTGAGCCCACTGGTTCTAGTTCTGCCCTCAGGAACAACAGAGAACAAGTCTGCTCCATCTTCTATGCGACAGACCTTCAGATATTTGAAGTCGGCTATCATGTCTCCCCTTAGTCCTCTCTTCTCCAAGCTAAACATACCCAGCTCCTTTAACCTTTCCTCATAGGACTTGGTTTCCAGACCATCTTTGTCACTCTCCTCTGAACCCTTCCAATTTGTCAATGTCTTTCTTAACATGTGGTGCCCAGAACTGGACACAGTACTCCAGATGAGGTTTGACCAAGATATGGCTCCCCTGCCTGCTGACTTAATGTTGTTGTTGGCGAGTTCCCCACCCTCCCATCACCACCTAGTTCTGGATCTGAAGGAAGGAAGCTCTCATGGTCAGGTAGATTGCTCTGAGTGTAGCAGGATGAGCTGTAGCAAAGACCCTTGGAAAGTCCTTGAGCCGCTGATAAGAGAGGTGTCTGACATGGGCTGGGTGGCTTTAGATGTCACAACAGTCACACAATAGGGATTGGCAATCCCAATCACATAGCTAGGTTGTTTGGGGTTTGATTTTTTTGTGTTTAGACATAACAGATTGTGGGTAGCCGCTCACAAGCTGTAATGCAAAAGGAGGAGGAAGTAAAGGGGCTTACCTGATGCTGCTGCCCACTGCTTGGGGAAGCAACTGGTTTGCTCATTGACATTTCAGCTGCTGCAATTGGGGAATTCCCAGCTGCAGCAGCTAAAACATCAGTAGGGAATGAACTGGATGCTCTACCAGATGACAGCAGGTAAGCCTGGGGCAGATAGCAGCATCTTGGGGTTGGAGGTTCCCTGAGGGAGCTGTCCTGCAGGACCCTGGACAGGACTATATAGGTTCTGGCAGCCAGCAGGCCCAGGTGGCTGAGGAAGGAGCACTAAGGCTGTATTCACATCCTGTAGCAGGGAAATGTCAGACCTGTTATGCATAAACATTCATGTAGGAGGGAAACCTTAACCTGGACAGAGTCCAAGAGAGCTCCCATGAACTGAACATGCTGTGACAGGATTAGGGAAGACTTATCCCAATTAATGAGGATGCCTAGACTCTAAAGGGTCTGGCAAACAGGCAGCAGCAGAGAGTTTTACTTGGGAAGGAGCTTGAAGCAGCCAGTCATCTAAGGATAAAACAAAAGTGGCCTTACATGAGCAGGCTACTTATTGCATCTCAAAAGGAAGATCTCTAAATTGGACAGTGCTGGTCCTCCGAATTAACACCAAGATGCATTATATGGAATGAAAGTATGGCAACACAGAAGTTAATTTTCATAACAAAAGTTGCAAACCAGTACACTCTAAGCAAGGAAGGAATAACATGAGTTAAATAAGCATGAAGTTAGGCTTCACAATAATCTGTTCAGGAGCACCTCAAAGTTTAGGCCTAGAAGAGACACCAGGTATGCTGTCAAATTGCTTTGATGAAAACTGAGTTAGCAAAAGCTCAAGGTCACTAATTATAGAAGTCTGGTCTCTGCCATGGTGGAGAAAGAACTGAAGCTGAGCAGGGAGCACAGCGAACTGGTATACGTAATGAGTCTAATGATGGCAACACATATTCCCTGCTTTGATAGTACGTTCTGGCTCTTGGCGCCAGGAACATGGCTCCTAAAGTGTGTATATGAGGAGGTCCTCAAATGGAGATGGGGAGTTTTTACAAGACTTGAGAGGAGAAGACTGACAAGAATCAAGAGAAGACTGTGATAAGAAGCTAGAAATACTGGTTGTGAAAAACAGGTTGTTTAAGGGCCAGGTTTGTCTTAAGGGCCAGGTGTATCTTAGGAAAACACGTCTGAGGAATAAATACTAGTATCACATTTAGCTTAAGAGTAGCAGTTGAACTTAGATTTATAACTGTGATGTTTTCAGCAATTAATGTCTGTTTATCTACCCAGGCATAGCCTTTTACTGCTGGCCTCCTTAGTCATCATGGTTCACTATGAAAGAACAGAGTAACAACTAACGTGTGTTTAACACTTGCAGATCAAACGAGGAGCACTTTGGAGACGGTTCCAACGCAGACTACTTTATTCAGTGGAGTCATTCTACATTGCTTTGCACAGTTGGATAGCTGATAATCACTGACAAAATGAGGTTTGATGCAGATAATTTAAAATAAAGTAATAATTGACAATAGCAAAACTGTAACTAGGCTTTTTTAAAACAACAAACAAACCCCCAAAATCCTGCAACTGAAGTTATGATAAACCTGCCTATCAAAATCAATTTAAAAGTCATGGCTTTTTAAAATCTGAAAACAGAAGCAATAAAAAGTTATTTACTCCGTATCTCCATAGTTCTGGTATCTCTGCTGCCCCATAAACACTATGCTTAGCCTGCCTCTCAATGCAAGTTTTATGATCCTTAGCTACTTTTTAATTTAAAGAAGATTTTTCAAAATCAAATCAAGAGCCTATATGTTTGAATGGAATGGGGCTATGGCCTGAGGATACAAAGTTACACTTTTTCACACAGTTTAAATATAAAACTGTGCATGCAAAAGTTGTGCCAAAAGATATCTAAAACCCACTGCTTTAGTTACAAAATACCAAGAACTACTTCCAATCTTTTGTTTTGAACTTCAGTGATTGTGAAGTTTTGGAGCACAAACCAGCCAGCACAATTCAAGTTTTAAAATTCCTATTTTTATTTATTTATTTAAATTATCTCTGTTCATACTCTGGTTGAAACTTGGCAGCTAAGGAAATAAAGATGCACAATCAGAAAGTATATAGTTTTATTTACATGGAATTGCACACTTCATGGTCACCAATCAGTCTTGCAAACTGCATTCTAATTTCCCACATTCAATTATTGCAGCTGTAGCATATCAACTGCACTCTTGCATGTCAAAATAAAAAGTCCAGTATTGTGTCCTGTTTCCAAACAGTAACATGACAATGTGCGAGGGGCAAGACCCATTCTGCATGAAGAATCCTCATTTATTAACACACAACTATTAAAGCAACTTTCTTTCAGGGCCTTTTCAAATGGACTGCAGCTCCCTGCAGTGCTTGGGGGAATGGGTGGGCGCCACGGTGGGGAGCGTTCCCACAGACGCACACCCACCTCCACCCACGGAGCATCTGCCATTGGTGTCTGTTGCTCCGTGCGTGGGCAGTGGTGCGTAGAGCATAGGAGAGCACTCCCACCCCCACCCTTCCTACAGATGCCCACCACCTACTTGCACATGTGGGTGAGGGGCGTCCGTTTGAAAAGGGCCTTAGTCAAAGATTAAGTTGCTAAGGGGATCAGTGCAAAATGATACAATTAATACAACAGGAAACTGCTGGTAAAATGTTCTCATGCTCTTTCCCATGTGTGTGCACATGTGTACATGTGGCAGGTTTGAATTAATTTACTTGCCAGTTCACAAGGACCCATGTTTGTTTACCTTCCAGACAAGATGCAAAAATTTTTCTTAAGATTGTTGAAAAGGGAATAAGGTCGAGGGGAATATGTTTAACAAACACAGTAAAAGGACTGACTGCAAAGATGTGATTTTAGTTTCAAGGAAAGGCATACTAAGCATTAGGTGGGTGAATTTAATTACAGTGACACACATTTGTGCAAATAAAAGCTAAGCAAGGCTGTCTTCCCAGTATGTCCATATTTGTCAGGTTAACAAACAAAAATGACAAATCTATTCTACTGAAAATTACTCATTGTTTGTCCAATAATAGACTTGCAAGATAGCCTTAAACATTCGTAACTATTATGACAGTAAGTAGCTTTTGAACTAATTAGTTTTTGCACATGAGCAGAAAAAATCCAGCACAAAGGACTATACATACCTTTTTGAGATGTCCTAATCTAAGTTTGAAAATTTCTTCCTGCTCATGATATTCCGCTAGAGTCAATCTGCAAAAATAGATAGTTGAACATTTTATTTTTACACGCACAATATTGGTACAGCATGTCCAACATACACAAATAAATACACAACAGCTTATTTCTGATGTATAACCAAATGAAATTTTCACTTTGCGTAGATATTTTATTAAATAGATGATAACTCCAGTGACCTGCTTCATGGCATTTCATAAAAACGAATCAGATATTCTGATGCTTTTTAATGAAATACTAAAAGCATGGCCTCTCCTAGGGCTTTTAAATCTTTCTGTTGTACAGACAGTTTATGAATACAGATCTCCTTCTGGACCATCTTCTCTCCAAAAACTTGGGTTATCCCACAGATTGGTTCTCAGAACCACCAGAAAAGGATCTGTAAACTAAGCACTTCAGTGGGTTTACATATACATTCTCCAAGAGTGTAGCTAGGATGGGATGGGCCACAATGCAGAAGATGGAATGTCACCACCCACACCAGACAGGAGTGAGGGGAAGTCAAGGTCACTGAAGTGTTCATAGCTTCCAGTATTTTCAGCAGCCACAGGGACAAGCCACTCCCCCACCAATAACTCCATCCCTTTATGTGAATAAGCTCAACCTCTCACATATGCACGTGAGCATGCATTCTCACATGCACAGCTCCCCTTCTGCATGAACCACTGCATGCATACACACAAACACCTGGGGAGGGTGGGGGCAATTATGTTCCAGTAACAGTAGTGGAAGGAGACATGGAGCTTGTGGGCTCAGGAAGGGGCATGAGCACTGAGTGGGGGCCAAGTCTAGCAAATGGGGATGGGTGGGTCAGTTCCAGCCATGCGCTGTGACTGGGATTCTTTAATGGCCCCCAGGCAGATGGTGAGGTGATCGGGAATCAGAGGGCCCCTGGCCTTGGTTTGCTGCTGGCAAATGTGAGGTCGGTAGCCAATAAGTTAACTACGGTCCGGGAGATGATCCTGGACCAGGCGGCTGACCTCACATGTATTACGGAGACCTGGCTGGACAGTGAGTCGGGACCTATACTGGCTGGCCTTGTTCTGGCTGGGTACTCCGTGAAGCATCAGCCTCGACTGGGAGGCCGCGTGGGGCTGTGTAACCATTATTTTTAATATACATTCTCTGTGAGGAGATTTCCTCTGCAAACTATCATGGGGATAGAGGGCCTTCATCTGATGTTGGATTTGGCCGGAGCCAGAGTAGGGATACTGCTGATATACTGGGCACCCACCTGTATGGCAGTTTCCTTGACTGCACTGACCGAGCTGGTGTCGGAGGTGGTCTTGCGGTCCCCCAGGGCGATAGTCCTGGGGGATTTCAACATCCATGCCGACGCCAGTCTTGGAGGAGCAGAGAGTGAGTTCATGGCCGCCATGACTACCATGGGCCTGTCTCAGAGAACGGTGAGCCCCACACATGTTGGAGGACATACCCTGGACATGATATTTTGTACAGGCCTTGAGGCGGGGGATCTTTTAGTGGGGGAGGTGTCAGTGTCCTTGTCATGGACGGATCATTATCTCTTCCAGACCGGTAGCCTGACATGTCGGCCCCCGGGAGAGTGCGGAACCAGTTATGATGGTTCATCCCCAACGGCTTATGGAAACTGAAAGGTTCCAGACCGCTCTAGGGGATGTTTCCTCTGATCTTGATGGCCAATCACTAGATAACCTCGTGACCATATGGAATTCCATGTTGATGGAGGCCATCGACCGGGTGGCTCCCAGGCTACTGCTCCCGAACCGCGGACAACGCAGGTCCCCATGGTATATGGAGGAGCTGCGACGGATGAAGGGGGAAGGGTGGCGGTTAGAGCGACAGTGACACTACTCGCGTGCTGAAGTTGACCGATTGCGGCATAGTCTGGTTGCGTACCTATGCTGTGGCTGCGTGGGAAGCAAAGCAAGTTTTCTTTGTTGCCCTTGTTGCGTCCGCTAAGTCCCGCCCGACGGAGCTTTTCCAGGTGGTGAGGGGGCTGGTCAGTCCAGTCTCCCTCCGCCTGGATTTAGAGTCATCAAATGCCCGCTATGATTTGCTTGTGGACTTTTTTTGCGGATAAAATTGCTCAAATCCACCACAGTTTTGATGCAACATTTTGGCAGTAGGTGAGCCAGAGGCAGTAGAAGCCCCATCTTGTCCTATTTTGTGGGATGAATTTTGGGATGCGTCACCCTCAGATGCGGGGAATGCTCTTGGGGCTGTTCGGGCCACTTATTGGGAACTAGATCCATGACCATTCTGGCTGGTCGATGCCAGGCAGGAGACATTAGGGCTGTTGCTGGCAGGGATTGTCAGTGCCTCCCTTGGGGAGGGCAGGGTGCTGGACTGTCTCAAGGAGGCTGTGGTGCGGCCCCTGCTCAAGAAGCCATCATTGGACGCTGACGTCCTGACCAGCTATCAGCCGGTCTCTAACCTTCCCTTTTTAGGGAAGGTTATTGAACGGGTGGTGGCCTGGCAGCTGCAGAAGCATCTGGACCGGATTAATTTTCTCGATCCCTTGTAGGCTGGCTTTCATCCGGGATATGGCATCGAGACTGCACTTGTGGCCATGGTCGACGATCTCTCCCATAAGTTGGATCAGGGTTGATCCTGTTAGATCTCTCGGCTGCATTTGATACTGTTGATCATGAGTTGTTGGTGACTCAGCTGCGGGACCGGGCAGGGATTGACGGGACCATTCTTGAATGGTTCCACTCTTTCCTGGCTGGGAGAACCCAACATGTGGTCCTGGGTGATTTTATCCCCAGGGCCTCACGTGTGGAATCCCGCAGGTTTCTATCCTGTCCCCTCTCTTGTTCAATGTGTACATGCAGTCTTTGGGGGAGGTTGTCAGGGAGTTTAGCGTACAGTGTCATCAATATGCTGATGACACCCAGCTATCTCTCTCTTTTTCATCTGACTCAGGCCCGGCAGTTTTGGTGCTTACCTGATGTTTGACGGCCGTGGGGGATTGGATGAGGGCAAGCTGCCTGAAGTTAAATCCCGACAAGACGGAGTTCATGGCTGTGGGGAAGGCCAGGGGAGTGGTGGCACCCATCATCGATGGGGTCTGTCCTGCCCTGGTATCAGGTTCGGAGTCTGGGGGTGCTCCTGGACCTGTAGCTCCGCCTGGAGATCCAGGTGTCGGCTGTGGCGAAGGGGGCATTTTGCCAATTACATCTGGTGCATCGGCTTCGTCCGTATGTCTCGGACTCTGATCTGCCCACTATTGTCCATGCTTTTATTACCTGGAGACTGGACTACTGTAATGCACTCTACGTGGGGGTACCCTTGGTGCTGGTTCGGAGACTGCAGCTGGTGCAGAACGCGGCGGATCATCTCCTAACAGTCGACGTGAGCACATTACACTGGTGCTTCGCTCTCTGCACTGGCTGCTGATAGTCTTCCGGGCCCAATTCAAGGTATTGGTGTTGACCTTTAAAGCCCTAAACGGCCTGGGCCCAATCTATCTGCAGGACCGCCTCACCCGCCACATCCTGGATTGGCCCCTGCGGTCGGCCGGGGGTGCCCTCCTCAAGGTCCCCGAGATTTCTTGGGTGTCAACCTTGCGGAGACGTTCTCTGTGGCCACGGCGCAGCTGTGGAACTCCCTCCCACCGGAGGTCCGCCAGACCACTGACCTCCCCTTTCCGTACACAATGTAAGACCTGGCTGTTCCATCGTGCCTTTCCCGAGGGAGATGGGCTGGGTAGGGGGTAATTTTGTTTTATTGTGGCGTTTTTAATTGTATTATTTTTTTAAAATCTGTTTTAATATGTTGTTAGCCACCCTGGGATACTTTTAGCAGGAGGGGATGGCATACAAATTTTATAGTAAATAAATAAATGCAGCCAGTCATTGCCTATGCTGGAGCTGACTCCACTCTGTTTGCCTGGGTTGCTGTTGCTGAGCCTGACAGAGCCTATCCTGTGCTTGTTGAGGGGGCTCCTGGGGCCCCTCCACAGAACAATGGAGTTCCTGGGCTCCCCCCCTCAGCATAGGCACATAGTCCCAGAGCTTCTCAGGAGCGTAGAGTTTTAGCTTCCTGTACTCCTCCTTGTCCTGGCTACTTCTCCCCATGCCCCACTACCCCCTTGGCCTACTTCTCCTGATCAGGACTGGACCTCCAGCCATATTTACCTGAGTCAACCTGGAGCCTGCTTACATGAAATGGGGGACAGGCACGAGTGGCAGGTAATGTTGCTGCACTAGGAAGAATGGGTCCCCCAAGCCTGAGGGCCCTGATGCAGCTGCACTGCCTGTTCCTATTATAGCTCTGCCAGTGACATTCTCAACTTAAATATATGGTCCTTTGCTGCATCAAGCTGAAGGGCTCAGCACTTTACAGGATCAGATTTCCAGAGCCCAAGGGTGACCAAGAACCGGAGGATAGAATCAAAACATCCCTAGTCCAAAGTCTGTAGTAATGAGCTTGTTACCCTCCTAAGGTAGCATAAGGACAACTCAAGAGGCCCTTATTGAGACACTTCCGTTGTAGCCTGAGCTGATGGCAGTGTAAAACCTTTTGATTTGGCAAAGCATTTGGCAGGCAGGGATAGGGGTGACGGTGGGTTGTTTTTTTAAAAGGGATTTTAATGTATTTTGTGCTTTTAATATTGTAAGCCACACTGCGCCTTAGGGGAAGGGCAGGGTAGAAATTTAAATAAGTATCTGGGCCAAACGCAGTAAATGACTGATCCAATGCCAGACAAGGTTTGGCAATTTATAAAATCTCCTTGCTTTAAGAGCCTCTGTCTATAGATGTGGATTAGAACTGCAAAGATTCTGCAATAAGTAGATATCCAGGATGAACATGATGCTGGTTTGCTCCAAGAATATGGCAAAACAGATATTCAACAGCTTTATCTGCATTTTATATCAGAGCTCTTGGAGTCATGTTTGAAACCCTATGTACAGAATAAAATCTACATGCATACGGTCACAAGGTGCTTTGTATTTACTAGCTATAACAGGCTAAAATAAAAAGGCATTTAAAAAGTCAAGCCCCAAAGGCAGGGCAAAACAACAGCCACAGTAGACTTCAGAAAGGAAGAAGATGGGGTGACGTAAGATGCATAGCGCTTATTACTTCAGTCACCTGTATCTGGGAGAATGCTTGCACAAGTCTACCAGGCAGTGCTTTCCAGCAAGTCCCGTAAGTTCAACAGCACTGATGTGTACATCCCAACAAAGGGGACTACAAAAAGGCCACTTTGAAAAACTGTTCAGTTTCAAGTCAATCTTCTCTCCACCACTCATCATATCCCTGTAAATGAATGCTTTTCCTTACAGAATACATTTTCTTGACAAGTCTAATGTGGTTAATGGGGCTGCACAATGCCCAAGTAGTTTAAAACTGACAATATTATTGCTAATCTACCATGGGAGAAGCTTTGTAAATGCTAACGTAGTATTATAGGCATAAACCTTGTTCTAGATTACTGGCAAAAAGGACAAAATTTAAGTCCTTGCTAGATTCAGAAAATATATTATTGTCTTTTTCTAAGATAAGTTAACTTTAAAGCTTGGTAGACCTTAAAAGTATTTTAAAAAATTAAATGCTGACACTATCTTTTTAGGGAAGGTTATTGAACGGGCAGTGACAATCCAGCTCCAGGCGCATCTAGATAGCATCGGTTTCCTGGACCCGTTTCAATCCGCCCCGGCTATGGCACCGAGACAGCGTTGGTGGCCTTGGTCGATGATCTCTGCCGGGAGATGGATGCAGGATGTTCAACATTTCTCATCCTGCTAGATCTCTCGGCCGCTTTTGATACCGTGGACCATGGGCTGCTGTTGAGACGGCTGCGTGACCTGGGGGGTCTGGATGAGACTGTTTTTGAATGGTTCCGTTCATTCCTCTCGGGGAGAAGCCAGCGGGTGGTGCTGGGGGAGGAAACATCTTGCCCCCGCGCCTTATCGTGTGGCATTCCGCAGAGTTCCATTCTGTCTCCACTATTATTCAATGTATATATGCAGTCCTTGGGGGAGGTCGTGAGAGAGTTCGGGGTGAATTATCACCAATATGCTGATGATACTCAGCTGTACCTCTCTTTTTCAACAGACCCAGACCCTGCTATCTCGGTGCTATCCCAGTGTTTGGAGGCCGTGGCGGAATGGATGTGGCAGAGCAGACTGAAGCTCAACCCCGATAAGACGGAGATGATGGTGGTGGGGAGAGCGAGGGAGGTGTCAGCCCCCCTGATTGGGGGGGGTTCGCCTGCCCGTAGCTCAACAGATCCGGAGTCTGGGGGTGGTGCTGGATGCGGACCTCCGCCTGGAGCGGCAGGTGGAGGCAGTCGCAAAGGCTGCCTTTCGTCAGTTGCATCTAGTGCGGAGGCTGCGTCCATTCGTCTCTGGCTCGGACCTGGTCTCCCTCATCCATGCCTTCATCACCTCGAGGCTGGACTACTGCAACGCGCTCTACGTGGCGCTTCCCCTGTGCCTGGTTCGGAGGCTGCAGCTAGTGCAGAATGCGGCGGCCCGTCTCCTTTTGGGGACGGATCATCGGGAGCACATAACACCTGTGCTCTGGGCTCTGCACTGGTTGCCGATAATGTGCCGAGCCAGGTTAAAGGTGTTGGTATTGATTTATAAAGCCCTTCACGGTCTCGGCCCCTCATACCTCAGGGACCGCCTCGCCCTCCGTGCCCCGAAGCAGACCCTTCGGTCTGTCGGGGGTGCCTTCTTGGAGGTCCCCCGTGTTAAACGGGGGGCCACAATGGAGAGCGCATTCTCGGTGGCCGGGCCACGTCTCTGGAACTCCCTACCGGAGGAAGCTCGTCTGACCCCAAGCCTTTTGGTTTTTTGACAGTGTAAAACCTGGCTGTTCGCCCAGGCCTTTGGGGAGGGTTTAGGGGATCTTTTATCTCCCCTGCCCTAATGACTGTTTGTTTGATTTATTTTTGTATTCCGGGCCCTGTTTTAATATTTCAAGATTGTATTTTTATGTTTTAAACTGTTTTATGGATTTTATTGTTGGAAGCCGCCCCGAGCTGTGTTCAGGAGGGGCGGGGTATAAATCAAATAAATAAACCAGATACTATTATCTACCGATTTTGACCATTCACAGTTTAGCCTCATTGTCCATAAAATTAGCCCACTGATATGTTTCAAAGTGCCTGAAAGTGTTCTTGAACTGTGTACTTGTGTTTTGAAATAACACACACACACACAATCTTTCAGATGGTCTGGAATGGAAGATGTCAGTAAGTTGGGAACAAATGCAGGAAACTATGTGAAGAGATTCACGAGCCAGCGCACCCATGATTTGGCAGTGGCAGAAACCCCCCATCCCCATGGACAGAACAGACCCTTTATCCTCAGATTGATGCAGAAGCCACAGTGGTCTTTAGAAGAGCATCAAGGGATCCAACAGGGCTACAGGAACTCAGCATGTTTTGGGGAAACTAAGTGTGACAGAAGCTAATTGTTTTAACCCTTACTTTCTTGGTTGTGATTACTAGTTCTATTACTATTACTTCAGGTGAAAATAAACGAGACAATAGCTCACATTAGCATTCACCAGATGGATGTCTGCCTGCTCATCTATTAGGTGTTCGCCAGATGTTAGCCTGCACCCTCCACACAGCCCCCACTCACAGCGTCATCCAAGGCCATTGTGGGCCCACTGTGCAGGCCAGTGTATGCTAATGCATGCCCACACATCTGCCTCCCATCAGTCCGACAGCACCATAGAGTCATGGGCCAAAAGACTAGCGATCCCCAAAGAGCGACTGCTTCCTGCCCCTCTCTTCACTCAACGCACCCCAAATTAAAAACTGCATTGTCCCAATGCATGCCAAATTAAAAATTGGGTTCACCCAGCGAAACCAGGACATGCAGGTTGACAACTTCTGTAACTCCGCAACTCCCTGGGGCCACTGGAAGCATCTGGCTAGGGAGCTGCTTATGGAGACCGTGTGGTGGGTGGAGAAGATCCAGGATGTGATTTGAGGTCTGGCTTGGGATCACAGGCAGCTTGTGTCTGCTGCGCATTTTCAAAATGCATATTACTATAAAGTTGAATTACAGCTGAATTAAAGTTGTTATATTTGTCTCAATCCATGGATTCCTTGCTTATTCTGGGAAAGGTGGGAAATTGTGCAGTGGAAGTATGATGGTATGAAAAAACGGGACAGTATGACATTATACCATAGTGATACGCCACATAGCGATAAACCACCTACATGGGGTGGGGGTTGGAATAACCTGCAGGTGAGGAAAACATGGAGCACAGGTGGGCATGACAATGGCGGATTACCAGCAGTCCTAGCAAGGATTGGCTGCGCAATGCACATGACCACCTACTGGCCACCTGTCATCAGGGGACTGGTTGCGTGCCTAACTGCATAGCCTGATGGGCTGTACAAGCTGCCCATCTCTCCACTATCGCTCTCATGTCCCGATGGACATCCATGGACTGATGGAAATGCGGATGCCAAATTTGTTGAACACCTGCAGAACCTGCGTACAGCTCTGTATCACTATACAGCGATCACAAGAGAACTACATGCCACTTCCTTCCTGTTCCAGAAACCTTCCCGGTAGCAGCCATCACTTCCAGTAGCTAACTCCAACAGCCAGTCGACTATGGTAAGTTAATACACCAGGGGGAAGGGGGAGGCTTAAAAGGGATGTGTGTTTGTGTTTACACTGCTAAATGTTAAATGCTTCTGTTTATTGCTATCTTTTTTTCCCTTTACTGTTTTCACAGGCAATTAAGAGCACTGACACCTCCACTGCCTCTAGTGCTCCCACCCCTACCTGCCAATCTGTCTGCAAGCACTTGATTCCCTGGAGCGAGGAAGAGACGATGGCCTTTATTGCTCTGTGGGGGGAGCAGAGTGTACAATCTAAACTGGTCAAGTGTTACAAGAACGAGGGGGTGTTCCAGGATATCTTGGAAGAAATGGCTTGCCTGGGGTACACAAGGAACATGAACCAGTGCTGGCAATGAGCCAAAGACTTCTGCAGGGGCTACAAAGAGATTTATGACAACCACCACACCTCAGGTTGTGGGCTGCAAATGTTCCCATACCATGAACTCCTTGACTGGTTTCTGTATGCAGACGAAGCCATCGTAGCATCCTACCTCAACGGCTGCGCATTCACCAGTGGCAAGAAGCAGGCTGATATGGATCCTCCACTGCCTGCAGCAACCGTAACTGCTCCCATTCCAAGCGCTCCACTATTCATGGCAACCGCAACTGCTCCCATTCCAAGTGCTCCACTACCTGTGGCAACCATGACTGTTCTCATTCCAAGAGCTCCTGCTCCCCCCATTGAAGCCATGACAGCCCCGGAGGAGGCACCTGTGCCCGACGACACAAACACCGTAACACTCCATTTCTTTGAGCTCAAAAGCTAGCCCTTGTTTGAGGAACCACCTGAGGTTCTGGTTGAGGGCACTGAAGCCCCTGAGGTCACCTTTGTAGAGGAGGCTGAGGAGGAGAATGGTAAATGAATGCACTCGGGGTGTGGGGGGTATTTACACAGCTGCATGATGAAGTATTTCGTTTATTGTTATCCAATTATTATTTTTTTAACGTATGGGCAGGTGGCAGGGAGAGCACAGGGGATCAGCCTGAAAACCCTCAGGCCACAGCGGCACCGGCCTTGAACGCTAAGCACGAGAAGAGGACGGCAAGGCACCAATGTGGGCCAGCAGGATGGTGAGGCTGTGGGTTAAACACCATGGTGGCACTGTGTGCTGGGGGGGGGGAGGTATAGAACTAATAATGCTGACTGGGTGGGGTGGGGCGCAGGGGTGATGCAGGTCCTTGTTTTTCATATGGCCTTCATTCTTTTGCAGTGATTGTGGAAGGAGAAGGTTGGGCTGATGGGATTCCACCGCAGCAACTGTTCCAGCAGCAGCGCAGGCCAAAGACTCATTCCTCCTTGCCTTCGGGCGAGCAGAGGTCTCTTACGTGGGCAGGTGAGGGTTGAAACGCATCATGGCAGGTGGGGAGGGAAGTGAAGAGCAGCCATTAAAAATGGGTGGGAATGTAACTGGGTGGAAAAGGCAGGGGCCTGAAAAGGTAGGAAGGGCTGGGTTCCTTAATACCTGAGTGGGTGGGGCAGGCCAAGCTAACAGTTTTTCCTGTTGCCTTTCTACAGCTCAGCAACAGGTGCTGACAGAAGCACTAGCTACAAGCACCTAGTGCAACCAGGACCTGTATGCTCCCAACTGGTGGCAAAGGGAGGATTTTACCCAGGAGCTGCTTGGGGACACCTTGCAGTGGTCAGATGAGCTCCGGGATGAAATTCCGGGCATGGCAAGGGACCACAGACAGCTGTTCTGAAAGAACAGAGCAGAACACAAGGCCTTCACTGCTGAGGCACAACTGGACTGCCAGCGGGAGGACAGGCACTGGGCCAGCCTCTTGGAGCAGTTCCAGCAGTTTGACAGCGTGCTCAAGAGTGCGTGTCAAAAGATAGAGGACGGTGGGAAGAAACAGAAAGCCATGTAAGACCAGTCTCTCCTTCTCCAGAGCTCCTAGGGAAGGCACCATTGCCTACCTCTCATCGGCAATTCACACACCTGCCACTGGATCCCACCCACCCTGACCTCCCCCGCAGTCAACCACCCAGCTAAGGCCCTGCACACTAAGCTCGCCAAACCCCATGTGGTCCAGTCACGTCTCCCCCGCCCCTTCACCCCAGCCTGCTGAACCAGCCGTGCTCCAGGGAAGTCTCTGCCACCAGCAGGCCCCTGCCAAAAGTCACAACTCAGTCAAACCCTTTACTGGTGGAAACATGGGCAGAGGAGGTGGCGGAGGAGGAGGTGTATTTGTTTAATACATGGGCAATTGTGGGCAGGGGGAGGGAGAAATATGGTGTGGCAATAAGCCGCTTTGGGGGCCTGGGGTTTTAAGCACTTCAGGGCGAGGAGGAAGGTATAGGGGTGCAGGGCTTTAAGAATGGAGGTGTGGCACTGTGATAAGCTGCTTTGGAGGCTGCCAGGACCCACCTGCAGTAGAGGGTGGGGGGGAACTCTCTGTGCCAAAACACTTACTGACACACTTGAAATATTTCTAAAGGCTTTTTTAACTGTCAACTATTTTAAAGTAAAAAATTATGAATTGGTTTATTAACCTTTTAAAATTTTCAAACTTTAAAACTGGTAATTTATTAACAAGGATGGGTCACTGGTTTGTGCTAGCAATTCGATATATGTGCAGGCATGAGGCATCCCATATCTCCTCTGCTTTGTTCATCTCATCTTTGAAAAGGGGTACCGGCTCTAAGAGCTAGCTGGTGGTGGTGGTTCTTCAAGGTAGCCCGTCAGTCTCGTATATGTTATACAGCACACAGGCTGCAGTTGTAAGCAGTGGAGCGGTGTCCAGCTGGAAAGTGATCCTGACTACAATCAATGTCCAGCGCTGCTCCAGAAGTCTAAAAGCTCTGTCTCCACAACAGACCAGGTGGTGCCGAGCTTCCTGTTGAAGTACCTTTGCTACAGGGTGCAGACAATGCTGTAGGCCTGCATAAGCCAGTGCTTCAGGGAGTAAGCATGGTCCCCAAGAACGGGCTGCATGAGCACGCTGTCAGTACAGGTTTGGGTGTTGGATTCAAAGTCCCCGGTGTACATGTGCCCCCCAAAAGGGAACTGGTGGAAGATGCGGGCATCATGGTTCTTCTCAGACCACCCAGCCAGGACATCCAGGAACTGGGCATGATGGTCCACCACCATCTGGAGAATGATTGAGAACACCTTGCTGTTGAGGAAGTTGTCCTTGCTGTGGGGTGGGTAGATAACAGCGATATGGCTGCCATCTATCGCCCCTATGCAGTTTGGAAAGCCTTTCTGCCAAAAGCCCTCATTTACCTCCGTGGGTTCAATCACCTGCACCACCTGGTCCAGCAGCTCTTCCACAATTGCTGTGCAAACCTCCACGAGTATTTTAGCCACCGTGCAGGTTCCAACCCCGAACTGCTGTGTGACAGAGTGGCAGGAATCCAGAGAGGTGAGCTTTCATATGGCGATGGCCACATGCTTTTCAACAGGAATGGGCAACTGCATCATCATGCTCTGTTTCTTTAGTCACCCCCGGAGGGTCTCTGCTACCTTCAGGCCAAGGTGACGGGGCATCCTGATATTTGCGACCCACTCATGTCCCCATGACAACAGCACATTCTCCCATCAGTCTGTGGTTTTTCAGTAACTCAGGCAAGCCACTTGGTGGCTTGCTCTCAGGTTGCTCTCAGCAGGCATGAACTATACGCTCACAGCTTTGACCCTCCTTAGCATAGTTGGTTGTTGCTTGAGGAAGGTATCTACACGGCACTGAAGCAGGAGCCGCCTCCTCTTTGTGGTACATCCAAGTGCCCCAGCCACAGATTGAGCAAATGCCCCTTTGTGCCTAGCAGTCTCCCTTCTCCAAGAGCAATAGAATTCTTGGAACCAATGGACCACTCACAAGTTCTGCTCATTAACGGCCATGAAGGGCTGGACAGCACTGAAGATCAAGTAGAGGCTCTCAGCAAGTGTCTCCATGGCTCTGACTCAGATGCAGTCTGCAGATGACGTATCAAATGTTAGGAAAAGTTTCAAGTGCTAGGTGGCTGCATAGCTAGGATTGGCTGTGGGCAGCACATGACCAATTATTATTATAATTATTATAAGCATTTGTATAGCGCCAGCTGTGTACCTGGCGCTTTACAGAACAATAAGACATGCAGTCCCTGCCTTCGGCTTACAATCTAATAGACATGGAGAGAGAAGACAAGGAGAGGGGACATAGGGAGAGACCAGGGATAAATTACATTCAAGCAGATGCAAAGACTCAGGTGCACATGCTTGGCGTGGTTGTAGTTAGGCAGGAGTCTGCGGGGAGGGCAGACAACAAATATTGAGAGGAAAGTTCTAACAGGCGTCGGGAAAGGCGGCGAGGAAGAGGTGGGTTTTGAGGAGGGATTTGAAGGTGCGGAGGGAGGAGGCAAGGTGGATGTGGGCAGGGAGGGAGTTCCAGGCAGGGGGGGCAGCAAGGGAGAAGGGACAAAGGCGGTTAGGGGAGCAGGGGAGACGAGGGAGAGCGAGGGAGGGGGTAGAGGAGGAGCAGAGAGTGCGTTCAGGAGTGTGTAAGGAGACTAGGACTGAGAGGTAAGGGGGAGCCAGGTTGTGAAGGAATTTTTAAGTGAACACCAGGAGTTTGTGAAGGATGCGTTCGGGAAGAGGAAGCCAGTGAAGAGAGGAGAGGCTGAACATGGTCGAAGCAACGGGCTGAGTGGATGACCCTAGCAGCGGATTTTTGGATGGAGATAAGGGGGGACAGGTGAGAGTGGGGGAGGCCAGTAAGAAGGTTGCAGTAGTCAAGGAGAGAGATGACTATGGCGTGAACAAGGGTTTTGGCTGAGGAGACAGAGAGAAAGGGGTGAATCCGAGCAATGTTGTGGAGGGTGAAGCAACAGGACTTGGCAACAGAGTCGATGTAGGGTTTAAAGGAAAGGGGAGTATCGAAGACGAAGCCCAAGCTATGGGCTTGGAGAACGGGGCGGATGGTGACCCCATCAATAAGGATGGACAGGGAAGAGGAAGGGAAGGGAGGACAGATAAGGAGTTCAGTCTTAGCCATGTTGAGGTTGTGTTGATGTCGGGACATCCAGGCGGAGATATGAGAGAGACAGTTGATGAGGCGAGCTTGGACAGAAGGGGAGAGAGAGGGGGTGCTTTCTATCCCCTAAGCCCAATAGGTTCTATGGGGATAGAAAGCAGTGCCAAAGTTTCCTGACTATATGTGCCCTACCCTTTCAGACGCAGCACTGAACTTATGCCACAAATTAAGCGAAAGTAGCCTATGTGATTGGGCTTTTGGGCGGTGTGGCCCTTGATTGGGCTACCCCTCTCCTGACCACCAATAGTCCATTATTAGGGGACTATGAGGGGTTCATCAGAAAATTTAAATTCCTCTTTGATTACCCCCACCGAATCCGAGATGCTGAACAAGCAATATTGCATTTAAGAGGGCAAAACCCCGTTACTTGAATACATCACCCGCTTTCATTAACTGGCCATAGCTCTAGGGTGGAGTGACCAAGTTTTGCGAGTCCCGTTTCATCAGGGGCTCACATTCAAAGACCAACTAGCAGGGCCCCGAGGGAAACACGGGTCTGCGATTTGCAGATTTCCCACAGAATTCCCCTCCCCCCGCGGAATCTCCTGCCCCGCTTACCCCAGTGCAGAATTTCTAGCCTGTGCTGGGGAAATGCGGGGCAGGAGATTCCACGGGGGGAGGGGAATTAACAAACCCTCAGGGCTTCTCCTCCCCAGCTGCCAGGGCTTGACTCTCCCTTCCAGTTTAGATAATGAATTAACTTACCAGTGACGGCGGCAGCAGCAGCTGCTCCATTCAGCGTGCTCGTACTTCCTGGCCCCTTCTGACAAGGTCGCTCAGGGCAACGCAGCCGGATGACGTCATCTGGCTGCGTCGCCCTGAGACCCCCCGTCGGCAGGGGCCAGGAAGTACGAGCGCGCTGGACGGAGCAGCTGCTGCCGCCGTCACTGGTAAGGCAATTCATTTTCTAAACTGGGAAGGGGAAAGCGGGGGGGGGGGGGGGGG